>CAMOHE010051088.1:2839-53358 GCA_946598075.1 Artocarpus hirsutus
ACCATCAAAGGAGGATTGAGAGTGTTCAGAAAATCAAATTTAACGGTGTAAATTCGGGTAAAAAAACAGAGCAAGAAAATGTCAATGGCAGGAGGTAATTTTCGATCCATATGCTTCCGCTTTTATGAGTTCAAATTGTTATATGTCTTGCAATTTGATTCTCACAGCATCACCCTATTTCCTCTGCAAGACGGCGTCACACTTGAGGGATAGCGACGGCAGTCCACCCATCTGAGCGCCTTGGGTTTCGGCCGGTGCCGGTATATGGAGGGGGGCACTTTAGATGAAAGAGAAGAAGTCGATTTTTGGTTTTTGTCTGTTCGGACCCGTTTTACAGTGTTTTTATTTTAGTTTTTGTTTTTTAAAATAAATTTAAAAATAAAAATGTTTTAAAAAATATATTAAGATTGTTTTTAAAATTATATTTGGTTGTATATAGTCGTATATTTTAAAACATAGATAATTTTTTAATAAAAAATTATTAATGTAAAAAAGCCTCAAATTTAATTTTTAAAACTAATTATTGATATATTGTATATAATTTTTTTATTATTTTTATCAATCAAAGGAAGAGTCCTCTTCCTCTGCTACGGTAAGAACAAACATCAGTGACGGCTCTTTTGCGAAAGCTGCAGTGTCGATGGTGAAGGACCTCTTGCGGAGATCAGCAACCCATGCAGCGGAGATCGGAGATGACGGCCCTCTCGCGAGACAACTTACTGGGCTAATCTTCAATGATGTAGGCGTGGGATGGCGTGAGTGGGTTTCAACGGCGTGGGAGCTCGATAGATGGACTGGGCTTCGACGGCTTAGGTGCTAGACGGCTATAGTGGGCTTCGACGACGTGGGCGCTCGACGAGAATCGCTAGAGAAATTACAGGGTGGGAGGAAGACAACGATTTGGGTCACTGGTGAGGAGGGGTCTAGCGTCGCCTGTCGCAGGGGGGTCTGGTCAGATCAAGGGAGTAGGAGAGGAGTGATTTATGTTTTGAAAATTTTGAAAACGTGTATTTTTTATTTTCAAATGCTGAAGAAACGCAAGGAAATTTTTTTAAAAAATTTCATTTTTATTTTCACAAAAATTTAAACAAACATGTTCTCAAAAACATTTTTGTTTGTGTTTTTGAAAATGGGAAAAATATTTTTTTAAAAAAACCAAACAGCATTTTTTTTGTTTTTGTTTTTGTTTTTTAAGACTCCATTTCATTTAAGGTCATTTTGGTCTTTTGAACATGTTAGAGGTCACATGAGAGGTTACATACCATTTTTAGTGAGAAATTAGATAGATATGGATAGAAATGTGTGAATTGCTCCTGATTAAAAATTTAGGGACCGTTTCACAAAATAAAAAGATCAAATACTAAACTATTACTTACTAAATAGTTAGAGACTATTCATACCAATTATCTCTACTTAGGGACTATTCGTAACAATTAACCCTTTGGAATTTCCTCTACCTAAGAATCCAAAAGAGATTTTGCTGCCTTAAATATGAAGCTAACTTCTTATTGTTGTTGTTGGGTCTTTCGGCCCAATGGGCTTCCAAGACTTGTGGAATACTGTAGGCCCTTTAGTTTCTGATTAGGAGCTAGTGAGCCCTAAAACCAGACACTTGATATAGTTGTAATGACACATGGCCGTTCATGCATGAAAAGAAAAAGGAGTCGAAAAGAGAGAAGGAATAATAAGAAAATAACTCCAAAACATACTAGCAGCAAATTTGGATATTAATAAAGTTAATCCTATAACTAATATGTGATTTTGTTTCTAAGTAATTGCCATATAACAACAACAACAACAATAATAATGACAACAATGATGATGATACTCCTAAAAAAAGTTTAAACGTAATTTTATCATAAAGTTTGACCACAGGAGATTTATTTTTTTAAAAAAAATTGTTGAAGATAAATTCTAACAAATTCATATCATGCAATCGTGATCGGTTTCCACAATATATATAGTACTTATGTAGTTCCTTTGGCGCTGACCAACTATGCAAGTAGTCTTTTTTTCTTCTCTCCTTTTTGAAAGTCATTATACGTAGGGATGAAATAATGAGTTTAGTTGACAGCAGATATGACACGAAACGTTCGTTTCGAATAATGTCCCCTTGTAGTTTCTCAAGCATGACCCAGATTTTGCATTTATGGACCCAACAACATGAGTTTGACTGCTCTTTTAATAAGTTACTATATAACTAGTAATTACAAAGGGTGTTAAGGTTACTCAGGTTAAAATTAACAGCTTGCATAAAACAAATGAACAATGCATTAATTATTCATTAATTGTCATGTTGTAAGCCATGTATTTACTTAGAGCAATCTTATGCTACAAACAAAAAAGTGAGACCCAGTCTAAAAAGTACATTACATATTAGACTCGGGCCTACAGTTTTGTGAGTAACAGGATTATAACTTATGGGATGAAAAGGATTTTTAAATATATATAACACAAAATTCTTAGTCTACATTCAGCAATATCGAGGTGTTAAATTTGATCTTTAACAAAAATTGTATTTTTGTTATAATACAAGTTACAATTACAAATTTGTTTCCTATGACATGATCTTACTTTTGTTTATATTTTTTCCATCTATAAGTAAGTTTTCTGAAACATTTTTTGTACAAATTCCATTATTGTTTAAACAAATTATTTATTAGACTTGATGACTCTTTATTTCGTTCTTCGTTTTATTGCTTTTCTTACATAATAGACTTCTCACTTCTCAGTAGTTATATTTAGTTTGCATGGTCATTGGGGTTGGTGAAAGGAACGGGAGCACGTGCTTGAAACATACATTTCCTTTTTCTCAAATTTCTTTTCTAAACTAACAGAATAACAGATTAATGAAGTTCCAAATCTAAAACTACAAAATAGTTGCTTACTTGGTTAATCAAGTATTAGTTAAAGATACAAAAATGTTGCCCCCACTTCTATCTGGCATTAGTTTTAGTTTAAAAATGTGAAAGTGCCTGTTTATAAATTCAAACTCGTGTAATTGTATTCATAACTTATGCCGCTGTATAAAATATTTGATTTTTAATAATTAACTTAACATAATTTTTTAATAAGAACGTTAATCTAATATGGTATATATGTATGACTATAAATTCAAAATATGTAAATGCACTCATAATTAATGCTAATTTATGCGACATATCGGTTAAATATTCAAGCTTTTAATAAGCATGTTAACCCCACTTTTATCTGCATGAGATTTTCGTAAAAATACTAAAATGCACGTGATCGTAAATTCAAACTTTTGTAATTGTATTCATAATTAATGCCGATGTATAAATATTCGGTTCTCGATAAGCTAACCTAAGTTTTTATAAGAATGCTAAAATAATATAGATACAGCGCACGTGTTTGAAATCTAATTTATGGTAATTTTATATTCCTCATAATTTACGCTAACATATTAAGATATCCGATCTTGAATAATCTAACAATGAATTACTAAAAAAAATTACCTACGAGTATCACCGATACTAAACACCATCACTAATAAAAGGTAAGCTTCACATGTGGGCCCTACACTAGGACACCTACCCCCTATTAATGAATGATGTTTAACACCATTGATGCCTTATAATAATGCTGTTATTTAAAAGTCTCGTCCCTAATTTTTTAATTAATTAAACGAGTATTAGCATACTATACAAGTACACTATAAGTCCATGTAATCTAAACCATACCACAGTGTGATACAATGGTGTACTTTCCTGGTAGTTTGTCTAACTCTAGTTAGAGCTTTGACTCTCATACCCGTCTTATCCCACGCGTTCCCTCTTCACCTTTTTCTACTTCGTGCATTTCTTACAAGTCTCAAAGCATCTTTCATATTGTAGATGCTTTTCCCTCCGATCATTAATTAAACCCTTTTTTTTTTATTCCCCTTCTTTTATTTTTCTTAAAAAAAAAATCTCATTTTGCCCCCATATGAAATTTCACCCATTTTAATCTCAAAAGCACTCACATTCGTTTTTTCCTCCTATATAACGCCATTTTCCTCTTGATATCACCACCATCAACTTAACAATTTCTCACCTCCCTCTTAATTTGGCCATTCCAAAATGTCCATGGTCACGGCCAACACCGCCGAGAGCTCAAGCCGAAAACCATACGCGCCGGCTTCATCCGCAGCGGGCCACAGTGCCGCCAATGATGCATGGCTTAGCTTGAGGAGCCAAACTCTAGTCAAAAGGACCTCCTACGCTTGCACTATCTGCACCAAAATCTTTCCCACCTCTCAGGCCTTGGGGGGCCACCAAAACGCCCACCGCAAGGAGCGCCAAAAGCTGCGGGCTGAGTACATCCGGCGACGCCTCGAGATCACCAAAAGAATCCTCGCTACCGTCGACATGATGGATCATGATGACTCTCCACTACCGCCTAATTACAATTGGCCTGATTTGGAGCTCGAGCGCTTGGAGGCATGTGCTATTGAAAAGCCTCGTCATCGCAATCGAGTTAAGAGCTGTGGTGGTGGCCGCGGCGGTCATCACCGTTACCGGAAGCCCCACAGTGGGGCCTATGAGACCGCAGAGCCGTCTTTGGAGCTGACTTTGGGGATTGGAGGAAGTGGTCGGAGGGAAAACTATACGGCGTACTCGTTTCCTGCGGTGCTCTTGCCGGCTTGCGATGCCAAAGGGTTGGACTTGACTCTCAAGCTTTAAGATCAATCTAATCACAAAAAAAAAAAAAAAAAAAAAAAACAAGAAGAGTACCATATATATACATATAGGCCGTTTATAAGCTTACATATACATAATGAAGTATTTTAATGTCAATAATGTAATATTTATGGATATAGCCACAGTCACAAAGAGAGAGAAGGGGGTAATTGTACTCTTAAAAAGAGTAGGAGTACAATTTCTCCCCCTTTTCTCCTTTTGAGTAATTTAGATTTGATAGTTGTTGTTGTTTTGTCCGTATCATTTACATGGGTACTATTAGATTGAGACAGATATTTAAGTTTCCAATTTCTGATCTAGCTAATTATAACCTGAAAATAATGGGTTATATATATAGTTGATATATTTTGATGTAATGTAAGACAGTCATGGATATATATGCAAGAACCCTAGTTTGGCTTTAAAATTGCTATTTCCTTGTCATTTTTTTTTTCTTCTTGTTATTTGTTTATACTGATTTGTATAGCCCAATGATCATCTGAAGCATACATAAAATAAAAAACTTGTGCCAAGCTGAGAATGATATTGCAAAAGGGACAATATTTCTTTCTCTAAAGATTTATATCAAGAAAAAATTAATATAACCTTATACAAATGTGATCCTTTAATTCCTCAATGGCCATTTTACTAAAGTCCTCTGAAGAACCCCTTCCAAAAATGAAAAAATAAAAAATCACCAAGAACTTAAATGAAATGTTCGTATATGATTTTGGTTATTGTGCTTTGCCTAATTTATACAAAGAGAAAATCCGGTCAAAAGTACAAGTAACGCTCAGAAAGAAGATGTTGGAGATTCACTGCAAGAAAATTTGACATGATATATTTACAGATTGATAAAGTTCATGAGCCCAGAAAACACTGGTTTTTAAGTAAAATGTTTGGAGACGCCATTTTTGTAAGCTCCACATACAGTTGATTTTTTTTCTTTCTTTTTCCTTTTTTATTTTAATCTTTTTGGTTGAACGTCTATTTGGAAGAGCAGTTTGAACAGTTTTTTATGATTCTAATTGCTTTTGTTTTAGTTTTTTCTTTTACAAAATTTAAACCAAAAAAAAGGAATTTAAACCATAAAAAACAATTCAAAATTGCTCTTTTAAACATATGCTTTAAAAAAAATACAAATAATACATTAAAAACTAATTTAGATCAGTTTCAAAAACAATAATGGGTTTGAATGTCTGTACCCACATAATGAAAAGCTTGGCTTTGCACCTGAAATATACATATAATCCCTTTTAGTAATAGTACATGTCTATATGGCATATATAATCTGTCATATATCAAGGCTATACCAATTATTAATTACTTCTCGAAGCGTTACATTTTATGAAAGTGATAAAGACTGAGTTTTCTTAATTTCCTTTTCTTGAAATACGTCTCATGTTTAATATCGTTATATATGAATAAAAGCACTAGTTCTTAATTTCTTTTTTTTAAAAAAATTAAAACAAGATTATCAGGGGTTAGTTTCTGCCTATACGATGGAGAAGAGCCTGTAGTTATACTTGTAATATATGCATCGCATATATACAAACATAGATATAGGTAAAAAAAAAAAAAAGAAATCTCTCATCCATTTAGTTTATGAGTTTCAATAGAAAGTTTGTATAGAAATTCAAAATGGTTCGAACTATAGTTTGAACCAATAAACTACACAGGACATATGTAAATCAACAATTTCTAAAATTTTTGATATTTTCATCCAAAATATGGCCCAATCCCATTCTGCAAAGAGGATACTTAATCTCAAATTCAAGTGGCCTTTTGGAAAATCTTGAATATATTGTATCAACTATCTGAAATGTTGAGTGCTGAAACCCTTTGATCTTATCACTACAAGAAAAACTACATTTAACGACATATTATTTACGACATGTAGTTTTTAAATGTCGTTAAAAAGTACATACAACGACATCTCTAACCAAGATGTCGTTAATAACATTTGAAATAATAATTAACGACATCTATATAAATGTCGTATTAAAGATCTCCTTTTAACGACAATAGTTTAGTATCATTAAATTATTTAACGACAAGTAGAAGATGTCCCTTATAGACGACATCTTGTTCAATGTCGTCTATAAGGGGTGTCATGGAATCTCCAAGGTTTTGACGACATCTCCTACTTGTCGTTAAATAATTTAACGACACTAAACTATTGTCGTTAAAAAGAGACCTTTAAGATGACATCTATATAGATGTCGTTAATTATTGTTTCAAATGTCGTTAATGACATTTTTGTTTGAGATGTCGTTGTATGTACTTTTCAACGACATTCAAAAACTATATGTCGTGAATAATATGTCGTTAAATGTAGTTTTTCTTGTAATGTATCCAATTCTTTTCCACCGTTTTTTCTTTCTTTTTCATCTTTAGTAGTAGAGTATAACAAGGCTGAAAGTGAGAATCCTTTAACAAGCTACATTAATTAAAAATACTAAACAAGACTAATACCAAATCTGGTGTATCATTAGGAAAATCTCTTTTAATTAATTCTTGAAACTTCTTTAGTTTTTGAAACCCCCTTTATATACACCCCTTCTGTTATCACGCCAAGTCGCTCACATTCACTGTCCCTTTTTTCCCCTCTTCTCTGAGATAATATCTCATTTCATCATATTTCTTTTATTTTCTTTTCTTTTTTCTTTTTTCTTTTTTTTACTTTGTTTTCATCTTCTTAATTGCAATACTACTTCTCCCTTTTCACCATGCCGGGCTCCGAGCAGAGCACGGCGACTTCGCTCCCTAAAAAGGACTTCAATTGCCCCGATTGTGGGAGAGCTTTCATGTCCGGCAGGGCCTTAGGAGGCCACAAAAAAGCCCATAAAAAGACCAGAGATGGGCACAGAGAAAACAAAGACGCCAACCCCCAGAACCGTCCCTATGAAAGACCAAATCATGACGAAATCATCATCAAAGTTGAAGTTGATGACCAACCTCCGCAGGAGACACTTGACCTTATAGGCCAAAATTGGACGCCGGTTCGCAATGTGCAGGCCGGAGGAGGACCAGCTGATAGTGCGAAATCTTCTGAAAGGACGCTGACCGGTCCGATAGTTGCCAAGGTTTATAAGGTGTTAGGAGATCAGAAGAATATTGGTGATCAGGAAGTGGGTCCTAAGAAAAAGGAGGATGGGGAATTGGACTTGGACTTGAAACTGTATTTGTAGTATTGAAATAATATTTAGGTTTTATGTAAGCCCTAGATCAAAAGAGTACTTTGAAAAACTAGCCAGCTGTGTTGTCTATACAAGCATTGACAAGCTTGATTATATGATGTCTAAGTACTAATTGGTTGTTATGGAATTGAATAAAACTTTTAGATTTGACTTGTTTATTTTGTTGTTGATTTCAAATTTACTGTGGAAATGCCTTTGATCTTTTGACATCGTTGATGCATACAAATATGTACTATACATGTGTACTTTCAAGAAAATCTTTTTAGAGATGTGTGTCTTATTTCTCTGTGAAATCCCCTCTGACTATTGAGGAGAAAAATCTTTGGTCTTTGGAGGTTTTTTTTGCCCTAAAGACTTTGAACTAATTAATTTAAACTCAAATAATATAAAACTCTGATTACATATTATAATATAAAGCAAAAATGAGCTACAATTCATAAAGAGCTTACACACTACAGTAGCTTGAACTAATTGATTTGAATCAGTTGGTTCAAATCTAGATACCGTCGTGTAAGCTTAAATATTACACGACGATTTTTAGGAAAAACCGACGTGTAATGTCCATCTAGGGCATTATATTTTTTGAAAATCGTATACCCCTCACCATTTTCAAACTGATCGCCCTTCGCGTAGCTGCCCCCCTCTCTCTAAAAGTTTCTCTCTTTCTCTCTCTCTCTCTTAAGCTCTCTTTCCTTCGATTGTCGTCACCTCCTGCCATCGCCATCGTGTCGTCTCCCCCGTCGTGGCCTCCAACCATTGCTGTCGCCGTTGCCATCGCGTTGCCTCCACCATCGGTAAGTGAAACTTCCCTCTCTCTCTCTCCTCTTTCTCTCTCCTACCCTTCCGCCCCACACCCCCACTGCCCTGCCCTCACCTGTCCTCTAAAACCTCCCTCTCTCTCTCCTATTTCCCTCTCAAGCCCTTGCCTTGCACCTTGCCTCCCCCTTCGCCTCTCCTTACCTTGCCCCTTCCCCTCCCCCTCACGTCACCGCTACCCTCCCCTTGCCTCACCCCTCCCCCTCTACTTCGCCCCTCCCTCCTCTGCCCCCGTCCTTCCCCCTCCCCTGCGGCCTTGCCCCACCACTCCCCCACCCTTGCCTCCCCTACTGCCTTGCCCCCACCCCTCCCCCTCCTCACCGCCTTGCCCACTCCCTCTCCCCACCCCACCCTCCCCTTCCCCCTACACCTCCCCACTGCCCCCACCCCCCTCCCACTCCCCACCCCGCCCCTGTGCCCCTTCCCCCCACCCCTCCCCCACCCCACAACCCCCACCCGCCCCACCCGCCCATCCCCTCTTATAATATGTGATTGTTGAATATGTGAATTTGTAATATGTGATCTTTTAATATGTGAATTTATGATATGTGATTTTTTAATATGTAAATTTATAACATGTGATTTTATAATATGTGAATTTTTAATATGTGAATTTATGATATGTGAATTTATAATATGTGAATTTATGATATGTGAATTTATAATATGTAAATTTATAATATATGATTTTTTAATATGTCAATTTATAATATGTGAATGTATAGAATTGAAATTTTGTTTATACTTTTTTGAATAAAATTGTAATTTAATATTAGTATGTGTGTGTTAGTTTTTGCTTACTTTGAATAGGTAAAATGTCTCAAGAGATCGATAGTGACCACTATGAGAAGGAGTACGAAGAGTGCACTTCATCTTCCTCTCAATGTAGCAAGGGAAAACAACATAGTAAGCCTGGAAGGTGAACGAAATTTGATTCCAAGGTAGATTTTGAACAAAGAGCTACTTTGATGAAAAAGTTCATTGCATGAAAAAGAAAGGCTTAAGAATAGAAGTGACGTTTGATTTAAAAGGCTAGCCGAAAGGTGTACCAGGCCATGAATTGAGTAGTTGGATTAGAGTCCTTAGTCGAGAACACGTTCCTATATGGATTAAAGATTGGAAGTCTAAGGATTTGGAACAAATAAAAAATATAATTTAGAGAGAGATTTACAAAACATTCGCAGTCGAGGATTGGTATAGAAAAAAGGCTTTAAAGGTTTATGATGAATTAACAAAGGGGTTTAGATCCTGCCTTTATGTTAGGAGGATGAAAATGTATATAAGTGGCCTCCTACAGTAGTACACTACTACCCCTCCATAAATGATGACGATTGGGAAGCTTTTGTGAGGTATTGATGTTCCGTTGAATTCCAACTGCTATAATCAAATGTAAGAAAAATAAGAGCAAAAAATGACTGCTGCTTTATGGTTGGCCGAGTCAAAAATAGAGAGCTTAAGCAATCATTGGTACGTTAATATCTTACTCGTATTACATATATCAATTATTTTATTATTAATATGTTACTAATATAGCATAATACAGTTAGCTAAGATGGGCGTCCTACCAACACGGGAGGAGTTATGAGTAAAATCACGTCAAGCTCCCAATGGATAGTTTATAAATTTAAAAGTAGCAGAAATTAGAAACTTGATTGTAAGTTCATTGAACACAAACTATTAATTTGTAATTTAATACCTGTTGAAGGATCTTAAGAATAACATGGTTTTGTTGTTATTTTATAGGATAAGTATATGATACAGTAAAGTCAAGGGAGCTTTCAATTTATCGATAACGATGACATATTGATGAGGGTACTAGAGAAACCAGAACATTCAGGACGTGTTCGCAGTCAATCAAAGTATGTGAAGCAGTCTCAATACTTTGACCTCCAATCAGATTTGAAATTAAATTCCTAAATATTGAAGATGTAGATGAAAATTGTAGAACTATGAGGTCTTGTGACCGAGCTCATTTCTTAAGGACGTGCCAGGTTGACAGATGATAGCATCTCATAACGCAACAATTTCAAGGCTAGTTAAAACCCTCCCGACATTGTAGCAAAAGCTCCACGAGCTCCAAAAGTCCAATTATCACCTCATCATCAAGAGCCCAAACAAGGTCAAGAATGCAAGCTCTTTGTTGAGGATAGAATTAATGGCCGGTGTGCACTTGTTGCGCTTAGGAAGGCATGGATGGAGAGTCTTTCAACTGATACAGTCCATGGAAGACCATTAGGGGAAGAAAAAATTTGCGTTAGCATCACTACCATCAGAGTTAGAATAGCTGAATTGCCTGTTCCAACAGTTGATGCAACAACTATGGGTGAAGCCATCGAAAGCTTCGTCGCATGGCTGAAAAGGTTAGTTGAAGTCATCATAATGACGAAGACGAGTTGAGCACCTAGCCACGTTCCACAAGATCTAAGCAAAAAGAAATGCCAAAAAAAAAAAGCTCTATGAAAGCAAGACAATCACAACCTGAGGTAGAACAAGAACAAGAACAACCAGTTGCAAATAAGCCACTGCTTGCATCTAACTTAGCTTTAGTATCTCTAGAATTTATATAATTGGCTTTATACGCACATTCTTTCATGCACAATGGGTTGATGATTCGATGCCTGATACCGATGAATGTCACAAGCAATGAATTGCCTATCTATGTAGGGAATAAAGACGTTTATCACTTCATTAAATTTGATCAAATTGGGGCGAGTTGTATCATGGTATACCTCAGATAATAACTTTATTCTTAATTCATAAATTTTGAAATGTAGGTAGAGTTGTAAATGCTTTTAAATAATTGACTCTATTGTTTGTTATTATAGTTTTTTGATGGAATATTATGAACTTTAAGGCAAGCTGCACAATATCAACTTCATATCTCTGGTGATTGTTTCAAGTGTTACAAGAGACCTACAGAGTAATTGCAGAAGTGCATCACATCACTCCTCCACCTATTAGCTCACGTACTAAGGGGAAAATTATTCTTCATGCCATGCAATGTTGGAGAATATTGGATGTTGGCACTTATTCACCATAGGAGGACCAAATATATTGGTTTGATCCCTTGGACACCCACTACGTGATGATTTCGTATCAATCACGAGATTGTAAGTATTAATGTTCTCTTATAAAATTAACAGTTTTGAGTTTTACATAATTATATTGTCTATTAATTCATTTAATCATACCACATTGCTAGGGCACTTAACAATTATAAGCTTTAAACGGGAAGCAGAGTCACAAACCGACCAAATGAAATGCTATATTCCAAACGTAAGTGTCCAAGACAACAAGAAAACGTAGAATATGGTTTTTTTTATTTTATGTTTCATGCAAGATATAATTACTAGTGGTATACAAGCCCTAGGAATAAAATATTTTATTTATATACATACGGATATAAATGAAGTTAGATTAGAGTGGATATAATTTGTAAATAGGTATATCATGTTTATATAGAGATAGTACATAAACAATTGTTCAAAATAGCTCAAATGTAAATGATTTTTAAATACCTTGTAATTTCAATACACATCAATTTTTGTATGTAATCAGGGCCTTGTTGTAATGGATAACACATAAGACTGGCCATCCCGTAGAAAATCACAAATTTTGTCAATTTTTTTTAGGCAATACCAATTTTTCACGATGGTTTTTGACAAAACCGTCGTGGAAACTCTCTTCTTTCACGATGGTTTTTCTCAAAAACTGTCGTGAAAGAGCTGCTCCCACACTCCCATTTTGGCGCCTGTTCTAAGGTTCCACAATGGTTAAAAACCATCGTGAAAACTCGATTTTGTACCACAACTGAAGTTTTTACAATGGTCTTTTAACTGTCATAAAATTTTTCCACGACGGTTTAAAACCATCATGGAATTCCTAGTCTATAGTAGTGTACAGTTTCCAAATTTTTGATTTTTTAGATCTTTAAAAATGTTTCATTCAATTTAGTCACTACTTCCGGTTTTCGGTTGTGATACTTTTAATCGAGGAGATTAGTGTATCAATAACATGTGTGTGGGTTTAATAAAATCCCTAATTGTATTTTGTTGAATTGGTTAATTTAAGGTTCTTAATTTATAATTAGTGGGTGGTTTTGATTGCTAAACGAAGGGGCCGTTTGGTATTATTTTTAAAATAGGTAAAAATATTTTTGTTTTGAAAAATGGGAATTTTTTAGGAATTGTGCTGAGAGTGTTTTTAAAATTTTTGCCACAAAAAATGTGTGAAAACATTTTTAAAAATTCTAAGAACAAAACCAAACGGGACCTTTTTGCCTCAATATTTTTCCCCAATTATTAATCAATTGTTTTCCATTTTTTTAATTCTCCTTTAATCAAGGTGATTTTTAAAATTTTATGTCAGACAACAGTAATTTTTTTAATTTCTTTGTTGGTGGACGGTATAATTATGTACACTTGTAGTTTCATATACATAATTTTTACAAGTATAATTGTCTATTTAGAATCTATATCTTATCGTATATCAATAGATGCTCTGAATATGATTCAAATCCTCTATTTAATTTTGGAGTCCAACAAATCATATTATGACACATTATTTAAAAGTTTGAAATAATGATTAATATACTTTTATATGTTTTTCATTAAATGACATGTCATTATATGATTGATTGGACACCATTTGGTATACCCAAAATTAGACAAACGATTTGAGTCTCTTTGAATATTTACTTGTATATTTATATTAGTAAATAGTATTAAAGAACTAATCATATATCATATGTAGCAGCGTTGGAACGATAATATCATCTTACATGACGGATAATTAAGTAAAAGATATTAAATTAACTTGTGAAACATAAGTTAGATAATGAGATTCTATTTTTGCAGAATAATAACCCAGTTACAATCAAATAATTGTGAAGCCAAACAATATTATCCAGATAGAATTTAGCCAAACAATATTATCCGATAGAATTTGCGTCGTGTTAATTGTTATCAACATAACCAAATACTTTTGTAGCATGTATATACCTAGGAACGGAGCTAGACTTTGAATTTCACAATTGAAGACAATTTCTAAACTAAGTTAATGTAAAAATGATGTAAAATTTCTAACATTTTTCACAATAAAATTTTATGTATATTTTTTGTTTTTTTAATATCATTAAATGTATACTTTCAAATTAAATTTCACTACAAGAAAAATTATATTTAACGACATATTATTTACGACATGTAGTTTTTGAATGTCGTTGAAAAGTACATACAATGATATCTCGAACAAAGATGTCATTAACGACATTTGAAACAATAATTAACGACATCTATATAGATGTCGTGTTAAAGGTCTCCTTTTAACGACAATAGTTTAGTGTCATTAAATTATTTAACGATAAGTAAGAGATGTCGTCAAAGCCGTGGAGATTTCACGACACTTCTTATAGACGACATTGGTCATTGGTCAAGATGTCGTCTATAAGGGATGTCATGGAATCTCTAAGTCTTTGACGACATCTCCTACTTGTCGTTAAATAATTTAACGACACTAAACTATTGTCGTTAAAAGGAGACCTTTAATACGACATTTATATAGATGTCGTTAATGTTAAATTGAGGGTTTTTTTGACAATTACTTAGGTCGAAAATGAAGATTGATGGGGAAGATATATAAATTTGTATATTAAATTTAATCTGAATGTGTATATTCGATGAGATAAAAAGTCGAAGATATATAGTGTTTGGACAAGTCTAAAATGCAGGGTTTAAAAGGGCATCACGCTACAATTTTATTGAGTAAGCAGCATATATATATACAGATATTCAACATTATCGTTATAAAGATATCATATTATGTAAACATGAAAATTAATCTGTAATCTCGTAAAAAAGATAATATGTGAAATACTTCTCCTCAAAGCAAGACAAAAAGAATATAAATATATATATATTGAAAACAATTGAAAAGAGAAAAGAGAATCAATGAAAAATAAAATTACTGCACACCAACATATTATGAGAGAAAGAAAACAACAACAATATTGAGAGAGGGAAAGAAAGATACATTTATGAAGTTATATTAACGATAGTTGGGGTACAAAATAAAAACCATAGTGGGGCACAAAAGGTTATAAGGAGGTATGGTTTTAGGAAGTTGCATAAGAAATTTCTTTTTATTGCTTTCCGAGTGTGGCCACGTATCCGTATTGAATTTATTCTATACATGTACACTCATACATACGTCAAATCCGGAAGATAATTGTACAATATACGTCAATGATTGAAGTCCTTAATTAATATACATAATCAAATAGAGATTCTATGGTATCTAAAATATACGGATATTTACGTAGTTATTTACGCACAATTATATTTCAATGTCCTATATTCAGGGCCTAGATGTGTTTGATCATATCTTCAGGGTATATCATATCATCTATCCGTTAGATGCTTTGAGTAAATTTTGCTTATATATTTACTAGTCAATTAAAAATGATAAACCAATCATAGATTAAGGCATGTGTAGCACCATTAGAATGATGGAAATCATCGTACAGGATGGAAAATTAAGAAAAATATATTCATTTGATGTAGGTATAATCCATACAACGTAGATTAACAAATTTTAAAGTGAAGCAGTATTATCCAGCTAGAACTTAATTTGTGACGTGTCGATACGTATGTAACCAATAACATTTTTAATTAGTACGTAAACTCATGCACATTACGTCAAATCTCGAAGATAATTGTACAAAATGCGTGGATGACTAAAGTACTTTAACTTAATATCGACGGTCTAATAGAGATTAATTGGTATATAAAATGTATGAATGTCTTTTCGACCTTACTAATTATAGGTTATGCTTAATTAGCTAGGCTAAAATCACTGTACACCTCATATAAGTAAAAGAACTAATTTTAGCTAAGCTAGAAGGTTAAGAATTACTTATAAACAAATTCATGCAACGTTATTATTATTATTATTATAACGTTAGCAATGCTATCCTGCTACAACTTATAGAGTGATATAATTATTATTAAGGTAACTAATTACTTTTTCATCAATTTTTTATGCATATTAGAAAATATTTTCCTAGAAGAACCTAATTAATTCATTTAGACAATCTAATAGAGATTTAGTATTGGTAAATATATGGATATCATTATTCTTTCTAATCGTAGGTCATATAACATTTAAATAAAAGAGAAGTTATTAATAACATCTAAAGAAATCCACGCAGCGTTTGTAATTACAACGTCAAAAAATATTATTAACTTGCTTGAACTTTGATCACCTTTTGAGCATATGCTTTTGCACATTGCTATTCGCGGCAAATTTAGAAGATAATCATTGGCCTCAATTGATAAAATACTTTTAATTATATGAAATAATAGAGATTCCTGTTTGAGAGAGTGGTTGGAACTGAAAATATTAGTTTGAAAATTATTATAATATGTGATAGCTTAAAACTGTAGCAATTTTTTATTTTTTTATTGTAGCTGTTGAAAGTTTTACACTATTTGCAGGTTAAAACGTTAGTTGGTTCCAACCAAGATGTCAAACAGAGACTCATTACTTCCTAAAAGATAGATCCTTGTATTCTCAATTAGTTAAAAAAGGAACAAATCACTATACTCCAACGTGGTACATAACAACATAGATGATTACAAAAAAAAGCTTCCTAACTTTTCCAAGAAAATAACGAGATTTCTGGTAAATGAAATTTGTAAATTATTAACATACTCCTTGAATGAAGTACCCACAGATAGGCAAGTTTAGCATTGTTGTATTGCTGAAATATTATTGTCAACTATGTTGTTACTTGTTGCTATGGCCAAAAGTAAGTAGGCATCTGGGTGATTTTTATTAAGTCAAAGCTCTTATTAATACCAAGAGTAAAATTTAGGCTTTTTTTTTGAAAAAAAATTAGGTATTTGATAAGCTATGAATCAAATTATTGTGAAAATATAGGACGACTAAATAGACGTGATCTTTTTATGTTAATTTAATAAATAATATATTTATACTTTGTTTTTATTTCTCATAGATCAAAAAATTCATAATTGTTCTAGAGAAAAATCCATAATATTTCTCACCAAAATTACAAAATGTATATTTTTATTATTTCAAATATAAACAAACATAAACAAACTACTTTTTATAATGTTTTTAAACAAATTATTTCTCAAAATAATTTATGCAATTTTTAAGCAAACCTTATAAAAAAAAACTTATATAGGTGGATATTTTCAAAAGTGTTATTTATTTATTCGCCACACAGAAAAATAGAATGGTTAAAAATAGAATTACATAAAGTACAATATGTAACATAGAAGAAGGTATGTGAATTGTCTGGTTGCCAAGCATATTTTATAGGAAATTGCATCTATCAAAGAGAAACAACACAAGTTAATGAAAACATATGAGTATAAAGACTGCTATAAAATGAGGCTTGACATTTTTACAAAATCATAACATTTTCATCAATTTAATTCTTAAATGGATAGTAAGACAAATTGGATCTATTAAGGAGAAACAACCCCGAATTAACGAAAACTTACTAGTATAAAGACTGCTACAAAGTAAAGCTTGATGTTTTTACAAAACCATAACTTCTTCATCAATTCAATTGTTAAATGGACAATAAGACATTTTGGATCTATCAAAAAGAAACAACCCTGATTTAAAAAGGCTGCAACAAAGTGAGACTTGATGTTTTTATAAAACTATAACTTTTTCATCAATTTAATCCTTAAATAGAGAGTAATAAGCCGTTTTGTCTACTATTCTAATAGGAGATGGGCGTTCAGGTTTAGACATGATAGAACAAAAATGTTCATCTTTCTAACACCACTATTGTTTTTATCCTTAACATTTTTTAGACCTGCATATTACGTGCATATTACGACCCGGTCAACTCATGCAAACTAGTACCTTGAAGCAATTGCATGTACACCACATAAATCTGGCACCAAACTATTTTACACTCATTCATTGTACACACTGCTACTTTTTTAATTGCCTATCGGTGCTAATCTTATACAACCAAAACAAAGTATGCGTCACAAGAACTTTGTTGCCTCCTTTTACATTTTTTTTTCATCTATACAACCATCCCAACCAACGATGAGTAATGAGCGCTTTTATTGATTCCTTCAACTAGTTTTTCCTACCCCATGAGAATGATAAGAACAACCTTACACATCTGAATTCTTTACGCATGGTACATACACTAAAATGAATAGTAGGATACTCAACATACTACTTTTTATAGCTTCACTTTTATTTTAACTTTTTACTTCATGCCACGTATCAGATTGTAGATTCCACCTTCAAGCACAAATATTACGTTGCAGTTATCATTGATTTACAAATTTCAAAATAATTCCTTACCATGCCATTCATGTTTTAATCCAACTCACCTCTTAATAATTTCCATTTCAGCGTTAGTTACATCTTTTATCAAGTAACTGGTTATATACTTATGACTAAAGATACACGCAATAATGTTATTTTATTTACATGTCGTTAGACATCACCTTTTACATTTTCTTAAGCCTACCTGCCTATTTTCTTAGCCCCCAGAATAACTACAAATCCCCTCAAACAAATTTCATATTTGGCTACTCCCCAACATTCTCTGTTGCCGCCCGCCAACCTTCTCCAACATACCTCATTGCTTGTCAAGTGTCACTCAACTTGGTAAAGTATCTGATTCAACTTCACTTCACTCGACACTTGTCCCTGACATCTGCTCCTCTGTCGGTACATAATATCGTAATACTTCTCCACAAAGCAACAAAAAATAAATAAAAATATATGTTGAGAAAAGCTAGAAACATAAAACAGAGAATCAATGGAAAAATAAAAGTATTCTTCACCAAGAAATGTTCATAAAAAATCAGAATAGTAAAATGTTTGGAGAGAAAGAAAACAAACAAATAGGGAAAAAAGAAAAAAGAAAGAAAGAAAGAGAGATTTTATTGAAGTTATAAAATCATAGTGGACCACAAAGTCTAAGACATAGTGAGGGCACATACACTTAAAATTAGGGGTATAGTTTTTGAAGAATTTTTTTTTTTATTTTTTAAGTGAAAACACGTGGCCCAATTAAAGTTATTGTGCTTGCATGTACACCTATACATATATGTCAAATTTGGAAGATAATCGTACAATATGCATCAATAAATGAAGCCCTTGATAATTAGATAATCTAATAGCGATTCTGTGGTACAAATATTTGTAGTCATTTATGTATACAGAATACTACAACATGATATATTCATGACAGATGTAAAAATAATCATATATTCGGACATATTGTATCGTATATCTGTTTAATGCTTTGAGTATTTGTTTGTATATTTAATAGTCATTAAAAAAGATAAACTAATCATAGGTAAAGTCAAGTTTAGCATCATAGAATGATAAAATCATCTTACATGAAGGAAATCAAGTAAAACACATCAAGTTTGAGACTCTATTTTTTTTTAGAATATGTCCAAACCATATATTAGTTTTGAAACTATTCCCCAACGAAAAAATTAAGCATCATAGAGATCAATTTTAAGCAATTTCTTACGTTCTCATTGTTTAAATTTATTAATTAATTTTAATGATAAATTATAATTCTATATTTACCCATTCTATTATCAATGTAGCAAATAAATTCCAAAAAAAAAATCTATTATGAAAAATTTGCAGCTTGTAAATTTTGTAGTGTATTTATTAACTTATTTCAATGAATATATTTTTGCCAATTTATTTGCTACATTTATAATAGAATGAATAAATGTATCACTTCAAAAAAAATAGAATAAATATAGACTTATAGTTTATCATTAAGATTATTTAATAAATTTGAACACTGCAACTTAAATAATTGCTTAAAATTGATATCTGTGTTTCTTAATTATTGTTGTTGGCGAATAGTTTCTAAAAATTTTTGGGTATGTTAATTTATCAAATGAAAATAAGGTTTATTAAATAGAGATAATTACATGTTATGTCACACTTTTAAACATAGTTTTTATTCATACCACACTTGAAAAAGTTATACACACTACTACTCATATTTGTTTAAGTTATAACACACTAAAACATTTGTGGCATTTATAAAAAATAAGTTTTAAAATTTGATATTTATGAAAATTTTCCAAATAAATATCCCAGCGTCCGTTAAATTATTTAACAATCTAAATGCAACTCTAAATTTGCAGAATTTTTATAAATGTTATATTTAATATTAACTTTTTATAAATGCCATGCACATTTATTTGTGATATAACTAAACACAACTTTTAAAAAAGTGGGATAACGTAAGATTTTTTTCTTTTATTTTCTATATAGTTGAGGATGCAAGTTAATGAAATTTGGACTTACAAAGGACTTGGGCTTTCATCTTAAAAATAAATAAAAATATATGTTGAGAAAAGCTAAAAACATAAAACAGAGAATCAATGGAAAAATAAAAGTATTGTTCACCAAGAAATGTTCATAAAAAATCAGAATAGTAAAATGTTTGGAGAGAAAGAAAACAAACAAATGGAGGAAAAAAAAGAAAAGAGAGATTTTATTGCAGTTATAAAATCATAGTGGGGCACAAACAGTTAGAATTAGGAAGCATGGTTTTGGAAGAAATTTTTTTTTTCTACTTTTTAAGTGAAAACGCGTGCCCTATTAGAGCTATTGTGCTTGCATGTAAATCTATACATGTACGTCAAATTTGAAAGATAATCATACAATATGCATCAAAGGATGAAGCCCTTGATAATTAGATAATCTAATAGCGATTCTGTGGTATAAATATTTGTAGTCATTTATGCATACAGAATATTACCATGTGATATATTCATGATAGATGTAAATATAATCGTATGTTCAGGGTATATCATATCAAGGTACATCGTATCCTATGTCCATTTAATGCTTTGAGTATTTGCTTGTACATTTAAGAGTCATTAAAAAACATAAACTAACCGTAGGTAAAATCAAGTTTAGCATCATAGAATGATAAAATCATCTTGCATGATGGAAATCAAGTAAAATACATCAAGTTTGAGAGCTACTTTTTTAGAATATGTCTAAATCATACATCACTTTTGAAACTATTCCCCAACGACAAAAATCAAGCAACATAGAGATCAATTTTAAGCAATTTCTTATGCTGTCATTGTTTAAATTTATTAATTAATTTTAATGATAAACTATAATTCTATATTTACCCATTCTATTACAAATGTAGCAAATAAATTCCAAAAAAAAAAAAATCTACTATAAAAAATTTGCAACGTGTAAATTTTGTGGTGTATTTATTAACAAATTTCAATAGAATATATTTTTGCGAATTTATTTGCTACATTGGTAATAGAATGAAAAAATGTATCACTTCAAAAAATGGAATAAATATAGAATTATAGTTTATCATTAAAATTATTTAATAAATTTGTTGATATCTATGTTGCTTAATTTTTGTTGTTGGCGAATAGTTTCTAAAATTTTTTTGGTTTGTTAATTTATAAAATGAAAATAAGTTTTATTAAATGGAAATAATTACATATTATGTCACACTATCAAACATAGTTTTTATTTATACCACACTTGAAAACATTATGCACACTACTACTCATATTTGTTTAAATTATGTCACACTAAAACATTTGTGGCATTTATAAAAAAATAAGTTTTAAATTTTGACATTTATGAAAATTTCTCAAATAAATATCCCAGCATCTGTTAAATTATTTAACAATCTAAATGCAACTCTCAATTTGCGGAATTTTTATAAGTGTTATATTTAATATTAACTTTCTATTAATGTCACACATATTTATTTGTGGTATAAATAAACACAACTTTTAAAAATGTGGTATAACATAAGATTTTTTCTTTTATTTATTATATAGTTGAAGATGCAAGTTAATGAAATTTGGACTTGCAAAGGACTTGGCCTTTCATCTTAAAAATAAATGAAAATATATGTTGAGAAAAGCTAAAAACAAAAAAGAGATAATCAATGGAAAAATAAAAGTATTCTTCACCAAGAAATGTTCATAAAAAATCAAAATAGAAAAATGTTTCGAGAGAAAGAAAACAAACAAATGGAGGAAAAAAGAAAGAAAGAGAGATTTTATTGCAGTTATAAAATCATAGTGGGGCACAAAGTCTAAGCCATAGTGAAGTTACAGACAGTTAGAATTAGGAGGCATGGTTTTGGAAGAAAATTTATTTTCTACTTTTTAAGTGAAAACACGTGCCTCTATTAGAGCCATTGTGCTTGCATGTTCATCTATACATATACGTCAAATTTGGTAGATAATCATACAATATGCGTCAAAGGATGAAGCCCTTGATAATTAGATAATCTAATAGCGATTCTGTGGCACAAATATTTGTAGTCATTTATGCATATAGAATATTACAATGTGATATATTCATGACAAACGTAAATATAATCGTATGTTAGGGTATATCGTATCCTATGTCCATTTAATGCTTTGAGTATTTGCTTGTATATTTAATAGTCATTAAAAAAGATAAACTAATCGTAGGTAAAATCAAGTTTAGCATCACAGAATGATAAAATCATCTTACACGATGGAAATCGAGTAAAATACATCAAGTTTGAGAGCTAATTTTTTAGAATATGTCTAAACCATGCATCACTTTTGAAACTATTCCCCAACGACAAAAATTAAGCAACATAGTGATCAATTTTAAGCAATTTCTTATGCTCCCATTGTTTAAATTTATTAATTAATTTTAATGATAAACTATAATTCTATATTTACCCATTCTATTATAAATGTAGCAAATAAATTCCAAAAAAAAATTTCTATTATAAAAAATTTACAACGTGTAAATTTTGTGCTGTATTTATTAACGAATTTCAATAAAATATATTTTTGTGAATTTATTTGCTACATTGATAATAGAATGAAAAAATGTATCACTTCAAAGAATGGAATAAATATAGAATTATAGTTTATGATTAAGATTATTTAATAAAT
Organism: Artocarpus hirsutus; assembly: GCA_946598075.1. Taxonomy (NCBI): domain Eukaryota; kingdom Viridiplantae; phylum Streptophyta; class Magnoliopsida; order Rosales; family Moraceae; genus Artocarpus; species Artocarpus hirsutus. The sequence goes on from CAMOHE010051088.1 coordinate 25,511, forward strand.
TTGAACAATGCAACTTAAATAATTGCTTAAAATTGATATCTGTGTTGCTTAATTTTTGTTGTTGGTGAATAGTTTTTAAAAATTTTTTGGTATGTTAATTTATCAAATGAAAATACGTTTTATTAAATAGAGATAATTACATGTTATGTCACACTTTTAAACATAGTTTTTATTCATACCACACTTAAAAAAGTTATACATACTACTACTCATATTTGTTTAAGTTATGTCACACTAAAACATTTATGGTATTTATAAAAAATAAATTTTAAAATTTGACATTTATGAAAATTTTTCAAATAAAAATCCCAACGTTTGTTAAATTATTTAACAATCTAAATGCAACTCCAGATTTACGGAATTTTTATAAATGATATATTTAATATTAACTTTTTATGAATGCCACACATATTTATTTGTGGCATAAATAAACACAACTTTTAAAAATGTGGGATAACATAAGATTTTTTTCTTTTATTTTTTATATAGTTGAAGATGCAAGTTAAAGAAATTTAGACTTGCAAAGGACTTGAGCTTTTATCTTAAAAATAAATAAAAATATATGTTGAGAAAAGCTAAAAACATAAAACAGAGAATCAATGGAAAAATAAAAGTATTGTTCACCAAGAAATGTTCATAAAAAATCAGAATATTAAAATGTTTGGAGAGAAAGAAAACAAACAAATGGGGGGAAAAAAGACAGAAAGAGAGATTTTATTGCAGTTATAAAATCATAGTGGGACACAAAGTCTAAGGCATAGTGAAGGCATAGGCAGTTAGAATTAGGAGGCATGGTTTTGGAAGAAAAATTTTTTTTTTCTACTTTTTAAGTGAAAACACGTGCCCCTATTAGAGCTATTGTTCTTGCATGTACATCTATACATATACGTCAAATTTGGAAGATAATCGTACAATATGCATCAATGGATGAAGCCCTTGATAATTAGATAATCTAATAGCGATTTTGTGGTACAAATATTTGTAGTCATTTATGCATGCAGAATATTACAATGTGATATATTCATGATAGATGTAAATATAATCGTATGTTTAGGGTATATCATATCAAGGTATATCATATCCTATGTCCATTTAATGCTTTGAGTATTTGCTTGTATATTTAATAGTCATTAAAAAAGATAAACTAATCATAGGTAAAATCAAGTTTAGCATCATAGAATGATAAAATCATCTTACATGATGGAAATCAAGTAAAATACATCAAGTTTGAGAGCTACTTTTTTAGAATATGTCTAAACCATACATCACTTTTGAAACTATTCCCCAACGACAAAAATTAAGCAACACAGAGATCAATTTTAAGCAATTTCTTATGTTGTCATTGTTTAAATTTATTAATTAATTTTAATGATAAACTATAATTCTATATTTACCCATTCTATTATAAATGTAGCAAAAAAATTCCAAAAAAAAATTCTATTATAAAAAAATTTGCGGCGTGTAAATTTTGTAGTGTATTTATTAACGAATTTCAGTAGAATATATTTTTGCGAATTTATTTGCTACATTGGTAATAGAATGAAAAAATGTATCACTTCAAAAAAATGGAATAAATATAGAATTATAGTGTATCATTAAGATTATCTAATAAATTTGAATAATGAAACTTAAATAATTGCTTAAAATTGATATCTGTGTTGGTTAATTTTTGTTGTTGGCGAATAGTTTCTAAAATTGTTTTGGTAAGTTAATTTATCAAATGAAAATAAGGTTTATTAAAAAGGGATAATTACATGTTATGTCACACTTTTAAACATAGTTTTTATTCATACCACTCTTGAAAAGTTATACATACTACTACTCATATTTGTTTAAGTTATGTCACACTAAAATATTTGTGACATTTATAAAAAAATAAATTTTACAATTTGACATTTATAAAAATTTCTCAAATAAATATCCCTGAAAAACATAACAGAGAGAATTAATGGAAAAATAAAAGTACTGTTCACCAAGAAATGTTCATAAAAAATCAGAATAGTAAAATGTTTGGAGAGAGAAAACAAACAAATAGGGAAAAAAAAGAAAGAAAGAGAGACTTTATTGAAGTTATAAATCATAGTGGGGAACAAAGTCTAAGCCATGGTAAGGACACAGATAGTTAGAATTAGGAGGCATGGTTTTGGAAGAAAAAAAAATTCTACTTTTTAAGTGAAAACACGTGCCCTTATTAGATCTATTGTGCTTGCATGTACACCTATGCATATATGTCAAATTTGGAAGATAATCGTACAATATGTGTCAATGAAGCCCTTGATAATTAGACAATCTAATAGCGATTCTGTGGTACAAATATTTGTAGTCATTTATGCATATAGAATATTACAATGTGATATATTCATGACAGATGTGAATATAATCGTATGTTTAGGGTATATCATATCAAGGTATATCGTATCGTATGTCCATTTAATACTTTGAATATTTGCTTGTGTATTTAATAGTCATTAAAAAAGATAAACTAATCATAGGTAAAGTCAAGTTTTGCATCGTAGAATGATAAAATCATCTTACATGATGGAAATCAAGTAAAATACATCAAGTTTGAGAGTCTACTTTTTTAGAATATGTCTAAACCATACATCACTTTTGAAACTATTCCCCAACGACAAAAATTAAGCAACATAGAGAACACTTTTAAGCAATTTCTTATGCTCTCTTTGTTTAAATTTATTAATTAATTTTAATGATAAACTATAATTCTCTATTTAACCATTATATTATAAATGTAGCAAATAAATTCCAAAAAAAAATTCTATTATCAAAAATTTACAGCGTGTAAATTTTGTAGATTTATTAACGAATTTCAATAGAATATATTTTTGCGAATTTATTTGCTACATTGATAATGAATGAAAAAATGTATCACTTCAAAAAAATGGAATAAATATAGAATTATAGTTTATCATTAAGATTATTTAATAAATTTGAACAATGCAACTCAAATAATTGCTTAAAATTGATATCTGTGTTGCTTAATTTTTGTTGTTGGCGAATAGTTTCTAAAATTTTTTTGGTAAGTTAATTTATCAAATAATAATAAGGTTTATTAAATAGAAAAAATTACATGTTATGTCACACTTTTAAACACAGTTTTTATTCATACCACACTTAAAAAGTTATACTCACTACTACTCATATTTGTTTAAGTTATGTCACACTAAAACATTTATGGCATTTATAAAAAATAAATTTTAAAATTTTACATTTATGAAAATTTCTCAAATAAATATTCCTGTCTCCGTTAAATTATTTAACAATCTAAATGCAACTTCAAACTTGTGGAATTTTTATAAATATCGTATTTAAGATTTACTTTTTATAAATGCAACAAATATTCATTTGTGGTATAAATAAACATAACTTTTAAAATATCGTATAACATAAGATTTTTTCTTTTATTTTTTATATAGTTGAAGATGCAAGTTAATGAAATTTGGACTAGTAAAGGACTTAGGCATTTATCTTAAAAAATCAATCTGTTAAATGAGACGGCCCAATATCCTTGTAAGTTGTTGTTTGTTTTTATGTTTTAACAACGTCGAAATCGAGATTCTTTTTTCCCTTTGTATAAGTTGTTTTAACCCTTCCCCAAAAAAAAAAAAAGAGAAAAAAAAGAAGAAACTGTATTAATCCTGAGTTCAAGATTCAAGAATATTAAATTTAAAATATCTTCATATATACCTATTACAAGTCGTTTTCTCCTGATATGTTAGTAAAAATTTTACACTTCAAGGAGACTAGTTAAAGAAAAAAATTAAAGAAAAAAAAAATTGCGACCTCAAGGAGCGACATCCAAAGGAAGTCATGTAATTTTGGCTTTTCCCAAAGGATTTTTTTTCATTAAGGAGTTCCCGAATTTTGGAGTATGGTGATAATTTAGTCCACAAACTTCAATTTCAATAAATACTTTGAACTCTTTTTTTTTTTTTAAGCAATTTTGGCCTTTACTACTAAATTTTAGCAAAAGATTTTTGAAAATCATTTGTCTATTGTGCGACAGCTTAAAATTTTACAAAAAGTAGTTTGTTATGTGTAAAATGTTTCATTCACAAATGTATAAACCTATTGAAAAATTAGACACTTTACAATTGATATAATTATTTGTGCAAATTTTCAGTTATGATGTGATATGCATGTAATCATCTACCAAGATTGTTTGAAAACATAAGATATGATAAAGTTGTGGTTCAGTTTGAACTACATTTTCAAATAACCTATATATTAAATTTCAAAAAACAATAGTAATTGCGAGAAAAGTTTCAATTTTAAAGTTTTAACTGTACACTATAGCATGTAAAATTTAACATTATAGCATATTTTTACTTTATATTATAATATGTAAGAACTTTACACTGTTTGTTCAAACGACCTTTTCAAAAACCTTACTTGTTAATGTTAGTGTTGGGGACTAAATGTGCTAAAAAATTATATAAATTCATAAAATAATTTGTCAAAATTAAAAATGTAGGATTAAATTGTCACAAAGCTCAAAAGTTCAACGCTTGTTTTTACGTTAAAGATTTGGAGCCAAAAAAAAAAAGAAAAAAACGTACAGATCAAGCAGTGTTGCGGTCTTGGAGTTGGCCGTCACACGCAGCAGATTTTCTCTGTTCTGGATTCGGTACCTACTACTCCTGCTGCCATCTGCTATTTGTTCTCTCCACGTGGGGCATTTATGGGCAAACTCGATCCTTACAATGCTCACGAACTGCTTTTCCAATTTTACAAAGTGTCACTCAAACTTATTCTAGAACTACTTTGTAATTGGAATTAAGTTTTAACCATAGGAGAGTTTTATATTACTTATAATTAAAAATTAAAACTTCGTGATTACACCATATAAAATTCTGAAACAATAAATAGATAAATAGATATTAATAAAGTGATAAGATGCCAAAATATAAAGACGCGAAGGCTATAATTTTGAAAAATAACCACATGACTCGTTTGAGGAAGTGTTTCTGTGTCTCTTCCATGTCAGCGACGTAAGAATCCAGCTTCAACTGAGTTTGTTATTGTATTTGGTCAATAAAAATGGCTCTCTTTTTTTTTTTTTTTTTAAATCCCATCAGAAAGGACTTTGAAAATTTGCCTTATATAATGCTCAAATAACCCATCTTCAGAGCAAAAAAAAAATAAAAAATGTAACCCATCTGGATTCTCGATAACCTTCTGCAAATTGTTTTGATCTTTTTTTTTTTTTAACTAATTAATTCCCTGCAAATGTTGGCGGCCTAGCAAGAGAAAGGAGTAAAGGAAACTTTTTATGGAGAAAAGAATAGAAATTAAAATAGACTGAACTACAAATCAAACGATTTAGTAGTAAAAATGCATAGTATAGGCGTAGAGAAGTTGGCGCATACACTCCTGTAAGTTCCATAATTATGTTAGCCGACACAATAACTTGGTGAAAGCCACCGTTTTAGGCTAATGTAAATGGCAATTTACATTGTTCATCAAGTGAACCAAGTAAACACTAAACCCCAATCTAATGGCAGTGTACCTATTATATTCAGACTTTATTTTATGAGTAGCAAAGTTTTAACTTATATGTATTATATAGAAGTGTCCTCTTGGACATTCTCATCGAAATTTGACTACAAACGGAAGGAGCCTGTCAATTTCCGTTCTTAGATAATGTTTGTTAGAAAAGCAAATGAAAAGAAAAACACGTGTATGTGGGAATTTCAACACGAAAAAAAAAATACATTAAAAAAAGTTTTCATTTGTATGCACAAACAAGAAAACCCTTTGCAATGCACGACACAATTTTGTACACTCACTCCCATTCTTCACACCCTTTCTCAAACCAATCATATGAAAGCCCATTCCCTTTAGATCCTAAGAAGCCCCACAAATTATCAACCATTCTATCAATATCAGAACCCAAAACCATCAGATCTCTTAGTCTCTGTTGTTGATTCCGAAACGTCACTTCCGGTCCCTTGTGCCTTTTTCAACTTTGCCACAAGAACCCACATGTTGGCAAGCTCATTTTCCAGATAAGCTTCTCTCTGCTTAGATTCCTCAACCTTTCTTTGGAGCTCGGCCTCTCTCTGATCCTTCTCCACAAGAGCAGCCTCGTATGAAAGCTCTCTCTCACGACTCATGGCCAGCTCTCTCTTAATTTCCGAGACATTCCCACCTTGGTCATTCCGTTTATTCGGAACGTCTCTTCGCCCATTCCTGACCATACCACCAGTTCTACGCTGAGTGGGGGAGTTCTTGGATGCGGCCAGCTCAGCGATTAGTTTCTCGTTGTGGTTCATGAGTTTGGCAACTTCTTCTGACAATGCCTTGAGCTCAACAGCAGCTGCTGAGGCCAAACCTTTGGCATATGAACTTTCCTCAGCCAGTTTCTGGTTCCGAACTTCTAACTGTTCCTTTGTCAGTGTTAGTTCGGCCAACCTTTGCTTCAGTTCTTCGATCTCAGTTTCCTGATTCAAACAAAAACAAGAGCTTGAAATGTCACCTCTACAGTTTATACAGCCAAACAAACCTCAAGGAGATGATTATTTGACTTTTGAACCCGATTGCTAGTACTTCGTGTAGGAAAGAAAGAGAGGAACAAGGTTGTACAATGTCACAAAATCCGTATTTTGGAAACAACTCAAAAAATCACAAAAAACATTTCTTATTAAAAGATTTTTAATCTTTTACTAAAGATTCGACTGGATTCTAATCAATTGGGAAATCTAACACTAAATAAGCTTTCAATTATTCTCCCTCCATTCTGTTTCTTTTGAGAGGGAGGGCAGTGTTAGTAAAAGGGAATATACTCAATTTAAATTTTATATTACTCAGGAACCACAAGGAAGTGAGGAAAGACCTTTGCTTTTAAACGTAATACGTTGTTATCATTCGGCACTGAATTCCCGTTGTCTGTGTAAAGCTCCTCTGACAAGCTTTTTGTTTCACTGGAATTTTGTGGATGACCGACTACAGGCCTGAAATTTGTCAGTTCCAGTGGCTCAGAGAGGTGCTGTTTCAGAGAGGCAACTGTTTCTTGCAGTCCTTCGCATTCACAGATCTGTCAGGAAGTCATACATGAATCTCATTGGGCAATAGTCAACAAAACTAAGAACTAAAACTATCCAAAATTAGAGTAAGTGGCGACCTTTAGGTTCAGTTGCTCTTGAATTACACGATTATCAGCAGTTTTAACCTGTAAATAAGAAAATGAGGAAATATTCATCAGAAAATAGCTGAAACCCCCTTAATCAATGACCCAGAATAGATCATGCCCTTTTTGGTCCTCTCATTCGTAGTCGAAATTTTTTACTAGGAATCATCAAAACTTTAAACTTGAGTGACAATAACAGAGACATGTGAGAAGATTACTTTGGAGATTTCTGGACCCATAGAATTAGAAACCCTCATATTGTGTGTTAAGTTACCCATCGCACAAGTCCTTTACACACACACATATACATATACACATACAATTTTTGTGGATGAATTTATCTGCGCTGACCGTATCAGTATTTTATCATTAACCTCGTTCAAGAGATTGTTGAGGCTCTTCAAAGGATGAAAAGTGATTTTAAATAATTGGATGTATCTTTATGAGATGTATCGTGTACGTATTATGCATACTACATAAATTTGCATTCATATGTATGTTTTCAGATCAAAGTGTGTACAATATATCAATTATCACCTCAAGTTCAAATGACTTCTCATTTAACTGTGCCTTCAGTTCAGCAATAGACTGCAGCATAAACAAGAAACGGAACAAGGTTAAAATCTTTATACAACGGAAGGACAGCGCCAAGCCGTTAAAAACAGTATACATCCAATGCAATAGCGGAAGCACAGAACTTACTTGTGACATTTCCAAAGAATCCACTGTTTTGTGTAAAGGAATGAGAGAATCCTCAATTTGCTTTTCTAGCAAAGCTATTTGTTCGTTCTTTGCCTTGATTTCATCTTTTAACTTCCTAATCTCCTCCTTAATAACAGAAATGCCACAAGAGTGAAAATCTAGGGGACATTAAGAGCAGTTAAAGACACATATGAAAAGGATACAAAATAATTACATTGATATGATCCTTCTGGGGGCTTCTTGCAGCCTCCTCAGACAACCGCTTTAAAGCACTTGATTGGAGCGCCACCTCTCCAGACAAGATCTTTTGCTGCTCCCTCAAAAGCTCTATCTGATCGATGGACTTTATGCTTGTCTGGGAAAAAAAAAAAAGGAAGAAGAAGAAGAAGAGGAAGAAGAAGAAAAGGGATATCAGGATGCAATTAGTTGAATTGATCTAGTTTTTGTGCGTTTAGGATGCAAAATTTTTTCGTTAATTTCTTTCCTTTAAAATTTCCAAATACTCGATGTGTAATTTCCCCTTTGCCAAAATGATATAGCAACTACCCTAATTGCTTTATCCCGATAATGCAATTCATGCCCAACAAGGCCAGGGATAAAATGCTATCATCACATGGGAACAAAACATTAGAAAAGATAAGCTGGTTATCGGCAAGATAATCACAAACCAGAGGAGTCTCTTCGCCTAACAAATTATCTTCATCATCTCTATCATCTCTAGCCCCAGATAAATTATCTGCAGACACGGGGCTCTCCATAGGTAATGCATGGGAATGTCTGGATTCTGAATGAAAATTTTCTGCTTGGGGAGTTGAAGGCGTACTGACAGACTTCACTCCACTTGATTTATCACTGGTACTCGTCAAAGTCCCCAAACCGTTATCTCGTTTCTGACCAAGAAAAGAGAGTACACAAGCTTCAAAATCAAGCTTAAATTCCGCAAAGACACAATGAAGTAAATCATGTATATCGAATGTTACTATAACATCAAAAGGAAAATTTGAGTGTTGTGTGGTGTTTGCCCAAGAAGAGGATGAAAGAAAGTCACAGGATAACTAAGTTGATAAGAGCCAACAAGCAACATATATAAAAACCAGACATCGTAACAACACATACCCGTAGCTTCAACCAATTTAATAGCCCATGCTTCCGGGTCTTCTTATCCTTTATTGTGTTATCAGCTGATTCAGCATTCCCCTCGATAGGTACGTACAAATCAATGTTTTCATCATCTAAGATTAAGTCCCGCCTTTTGTGTGGTAGGTATGCGAGCTGTAAGTTTAAACTAGTAATTACAATTAACTCAGACAATAGGGCAACAAATCATCTAAGAATGCCAAGTTATCTAACGAAAACTAGTGTTCTCAAATCAAGTACAAAATCAGATCACATCTAATATAAAAATTTTGGAAGAACATAAGCAAACCTCCTCTTCACCAAAGGAATGTCTTCTCCTAAGACCAGGTCGTTGAGAAATTCTTGATGCTTGCGACGCCTTTGTGGACACCAAGATCAATTTTGTCAACCGTTGAATTCTTCCCAATAAAGCTGCTTTCGCATCTTCTTCTTGTTCCAACCTTGATTGCAGCTTGACTTGACCATCTTCTAGCTTTACATCGCACCAAATATAAAAGTTCAAGTCAGATGATGTTGTTTGTTTTAAGATAATATACCACTATGCTCTTCTATCATGAAAAAAACTTAGAACGACTCCATCTTTGCAAATTGCAAGTGATGGGAGCCTAGGTGCACTTCTGACTTACCTTAAATACTAAAAACCATGAAGTCTTGTATGTTGTAAGAAAGAATGTAATACTAATTAGTTACTAAAAAAATGCAAACAGCAATTACCCAATAAATTTAGGGAAAAATAATGTCAATGACTAATCAGACTCGGTTGCTAGATATGCTTTTTCAAGATTATCTTGTCGTTTCAAAGGTATAATTATTAATTGAACTTTCAGGCTCGAAAGGTGTTTCATTCACGTCTGGCCGCTTAAAGATAAGCAAAATGCCCGCTTGGTAACACTTTCTTTTAGCTATAAACATTAACAAATAAAAGTAAAAACCTAAAATAAATTTAAGAGCCACTAAGATTCCCAGGATATGAATGCCCAAGGAGGCCTCGAATTCGGACACAGCCATCTAGAGGATTAAAGTGAATAAACAAATGGTTGACCAAAAAAAAAAAAAACTAAAACAAAACAAGCGAAAGCACTCCAAAATTTAAATCCTACAGTTAGCAGGTGCATTACTAGAAAGAATTGAACCACTCATATTGCTTGCCTCTTTCTTTTTTAAAAACAAAATAATAGTGTGTGTGTGTTTTCTAAAACAGTTTTTGTTTCTGGCTACATCTTTAAAAATGCTGTTGGCCAATGTACACAAATTGCACAATTTATCACCAGTCAACATTTAGCTAGAATCCTATTGACAATTAAAATGAAGAGTTACCTCACATTAAACAGTCAGAGTCTTTTGAAAGTAAGTTAAGGTAGCATTCAAGGATTGTGGGGCATTGCCTAGCAAAAGCCCAGAAACCAATGCATGATAAGAGTAAGAATGCACCTTTTGTTTTAGGAGGACGATGTCTTCATCCCCAATATCTTTCAGCTGAGGAACTGTGACAATTCCCCTCTTCAATTGATCTAATTCTTCTTTCAAAGAACGAATCTCGTTTTGATATTTCTTAATAAGTGATTTCTCATCAATAATCTGCAGGACCATAGAAGCGCTTTAAATGTCAAGATAAATAAACTTGAAAAAGAAATTCAAAGGAGAAAAGAGAAGAGATAGACTTTGTTCTGTGCTGCTTGAATCTCTATGTGTTTTGCCCGGTGCGCGAATTTCAATGTATTGTGAGTCTCTTCTGAATTGCTTGATGAAGGAGTAACAGTACAAATGAGCTGCAAATTAGAGAATGTGGATGAATAGGAAAATTATAACTAAATAATAATAAAAACATGATAGTAAGTAGTGGTATTAGTAATAATCTTCAACAGCATCCGCATAAATGGAATCAGGGTTTGCAGAAATATAAATGAGAAAAATCTTACAGATACACGCCCATGACCACTTAATGAGGACTGGAGAAGTCTGGTCAATTTAGAGTCCCTGTATGGTATATGATTGGCCCTTCCATCTGTCAACTTTGATATAACCTACGTCAACACAAGTTATGATTGGCTGAGGTGAGTTCATTATATACAACAAATATAAAACTCATGTTGAAAATACGTTAACGATCATTCTTTTCATCTAAAAGCTATGCACTTATAGGTGATGTTGCCTAAAAGTTACGAGGAACAACAACTAGAGGGTAAAGAATTAAAGAAAGACAGGACCCTTCTAGGAATAGAAAAAAGGATCATTCTTTTCATCTAAAAGCTATGCACTTATAGGTGGTGTTGCCTAAAAGTTACGAGGAACAACAACTAGAGGGTAAAGAATTAAAGAAAAAGGACATTGTATTGGTTCCATTTTTTATCAGACCTTTAAACTGTATTAGGTCAATGCAAAAAATGCTAATAAGAACTAGGACACGAATTCTTTGGGGTAATAGTTAGAATGATGAAACCTCAACATATAATAAACATGAGCAATCCTCAAGTAACATTAACGCTAGTGAGGAGGCATGGCTTAAGCTTCACGATGTGTGGCGTAAAAACGATTTAATGATTACCATTTCCCATACCATCAATTAATAAGATTAAGCTGTTCCATTAAAGCGAAGCCCAAATTTGTCATATAATAAATAAACTAAGTTGATCCAACGACGCGAAAACCCAACTTCATCATTTCGTAGCCATTCTAAATATCTTGCTCAAAGTCATGGCCTCACCGCTAGGTATTTCCCCCTTTCTAAGTAAACATTGTTGAAGAGATGCTTTCCAAATGATATTATTTAGACTTTTCATAGCAGAATGGGATCTGCAATCTTAATGTGGACGGCTTTGCATTAACCTAATGCTAAAGAACAAGTAGAAGGCCAGTTAAAACAGACTATTTTAAGAGAGATTGCTTGGTGAAACAAACTTTAAAATCTAACTTCCTTAATACAAACAATGTTGGTGGACTCACCGTTCCAAGAGTTAGCAGGCTTTTGTTGATGTAAGATCCTTCTTTCCGTCTGACACCAGTAGTTTCAGCTTTGGAGCTCTCAGAACCTGCCAGATCGATGAGGTTCTGCATGTATAAGTAAGATATAAGGAGTTATGAAAGAATCATGGATAGTGTATACAAACAGCCTAAGGATCAACACTAAAGTGAAACATAAAAGGAAAGAAGATTAGTAGAATTTATTATAATCTTTGAAAAATTAGAAAAAAGAAACTGAAGTTAAACCATAAATACAAGTGCGGGGATATTTACCAATTGTGACAAATTAACAGCCTCCCCTTCACTGTTTTCACCACACGAGCTGCTCTCTATCGTCTGTTAGTGAATAGTAAAAGACAATTTGTAAAGAAATGTGGAGAGAGATAGAGAAATGCATGTGCATGCATAAATTATTATCGGAACGTTAAGTAGCCAGAAAATTAGCATAAGGCCAAATAAAGAAGGTTGTAATAGATTTGATTTTGATTATTGATATTTGAACAATTGTGTTAGGAGACTCTCAGGCTAGAAGCCTATTGATGTCAAAGTTTCAGTAATATCTTCATTTATATACAGGGCCTGTCTCTACTATTAGCAAGTGTTTCTCCATGGAAAACTGATGCAAAGAATGCTGCTGAAACAAGTGAAATTCATTCCTCGGCCATCAAATGGGGAACACAATAGCTAGTATAGACAGATCCAAGTTTCATTATAGTTATTTCATGCAATGGTTACTAGCTTCAAGAAATTTCAAAACGCAATCCAACGCAAGAAATAGCAAAACGTCCAACATGATAACCAAGAAACTGCAAGGGAAAATAAAATAAAACAAAATAAAATAAAATAAAACTGTTGCATACTTCCACTAGGATAGAAAGATACCAGTGTAAATATTGTATGGCTCCTGCTGCTGAGTAAGTTGAAATTTGTAGATCCAACATGCCGATGCTCTGTTGTTCACAACGGAATATTATCATAAAGTAAAATAAGCATCACAAGTACCAAGAAATTAGGAATTAAAGTACTGGAACAGATTAGTCCTTGTTAGAAGCAGCAAGAAGCCAGTGACAATTACTTATTGTGGACTAACATATGACATCTACAAACTATAAAGTGCTCCGTGTTTTAATCATGACACAGTATTGTCAGGATCTATTTATCTAATAACTTTATACGTTGAAAACATCGCAATCATCATCCCATGCACATGCACTGATTTTATGTGGACTTTGCAATCTTTAGCACGTCTATACTTCAATGGGCCCACCTTTTTTAAAAAGTAAAACCGTGTAACCACGGTACAACAGATTAATTAATTAGTTTAACATTGGGTCCATGGACGTTGTCTTTCGGCACGTGATAGAAGGTATTTAGTACTCAGATATAACTTCTTTAGTAAGAGTAACAAGATTACAGTCAACGACACAACAAAATCTAACGAGTTTAAATTAGTTGTGCTTGTTGTTTAGCTTTAAAATAATATGACATTCTTTTACCTTCTCCAGCTGCTATAAGTGAAAGCGCATGAGCTGGGGAAAGTACAACTTCTTCCTTTACCCCCTCAACAAAGGTTCCCTACAAATCATCAATTCAAACAATAAATATAAAGCCCAAACCTTTAGGAACTAAAATCTTACAGAGCGTACACAGTGACATTAAAGATCTTAAAATAGATATTCTGAAATTCAGCCTCCAACACACGAATATTTGAGATAATAATTTGTTTCACCACTTCAAATTACAACATATTGCCAAAAGAACTTTTAGTGTTTCCCTTCTAAGAATGAAAAGGGAATAATAGATTGAAGTGAACACCATGATACACTTTTTTACTTTTTACATAAAAAGAGAAAAGGACTTTCTTAAGAATGTGACAACCACTCTATTACGACCAGTGCAGCTATTCTCTGTTTTGCATTAAACAGCCATTAATTTCTTCTAGAACATCTCTATACTACATGCGTTCATTGCCTGAAGCAGAAAATGATAAAGTCCTGTCTCTTTGGAAACCATGGATTTTATTTTCAAAAACAAAAAAAGGAAAAGAAACCATGGAGTTTTTAAGCATTAATATAAACAAGCGTACTAGAGAACAAAGACAATCAAAAATGGCAATAACTAATATAACTCAGAGGACAATGTAAGACGAACGGAGGAAGTTAACACCTAAAACAAGGATCAGAAAAGATTTTTAAATGAAGATGATACCTGAGCATCTTCTCTAATTCGTAAATTTTGTCCTGCTGGATTCAGTAAGTCGTTAACAACCTGAAATGAAAGAAGCCTTAAAGGATAGTAAAGCAGTTGAAAAGGAACATCAGCAGTTAAAGTAGTTTATTTAGAAATTGTATTCAGAAAAACGCTTGTTGCAGCAGGTTTCATAAGAAACACAACCACAAAAATTGAGGTACCATATGCAAGGGATGGAAAAAATAGTACCTCATTATAGATCTCCAAGTATGAGACACGAAGAAGAAACTCGCGATTTGGAGTCTGGCATAGACAAATATTAGAGTTGGTTTTTCTAACCTGAAAGATATGGGAATAAGTTGCAGAAAGAAATAACAGTATCTTATACAAAGTACCTCTTGGATGATGCTGAAAGCATCCTTGACAGCCAACGGTATTATTCCAGGAGATCTTTGATCACCCTGCATGTGGTGCAAAACCAATGTAAGCACATGCATGATGCTTATATCTAATTCTAATATCATAGCTTAACTTGTCATATCTAATATATAATTGCATCAAGCATATGTAAATCATTAAACAGCCTGCAAAAGCAAAGATTTAGAAAGGATGCTAGAGTCCTTCCAACACAAATTAAGAAATTGTGCCACTCCTAAATTTTGCCTCTATAAAAAATACTTCTTAAGCAAGAAAGAAATCTCATTTAATACATATTGTTAACCAGATACACCCTATTCAAGTATATAAATATCCATACAATCCAGTAAATTAGGAGTATAAACATTTTATCTCACATGCATTGTGTGAGTCTTCCCACTACTTGTCACTCCATATGCAAAAATGGTACCTGTGAGAGAGAAATCAGAGACCAATTAAATAAACTACAGAATACCACTTCCACAATTTGGACGTGTTAAATACCAATAAAAGCAATGACACATAATGGGAATTCTAATCAACAAGAGTCAGCCTCATGATCTGCCTATCAATCACCAATGAACGAGCAAAGTAGGCAGTGAAAGCAATATTAATTAATTCATATAAATGCTTCCATTGGTCAAACAAGGCTAGCTCATAAGACATGCGAGAAAGCCAGAAATGCTTTCAATATTTTGCTTTACAAAGCAATAGGATGTAAGATATTTACCATTGACGCCTTCCATAGCGCCACCAACAACATGCTGAGCAGCAACATCATAAACATGTCGCGTTGTGGTTGTAGGGCCAAACACACGGTCTAGAGTATTTTAAGAGAGAAAAATTAGTAACAACGCAACAAACACAAATATCTTAACCGAAAGAGATTTCTAACAAATCTTCATTACAATAATACAATTCCCTCCAGCAATATATGAAATATAACTTCTCTTAACAAAATAAAGCATAATACAGATTTGGCATTCATAGAACTTTCTTAGCTTATGATATTTCTCGCCATTTGACTTGCATATTTAAAACAGTGAAGAAATGTGCTATATTGTCTATTGTGCCGTTTCAAATGTAAGCCTATGTGACAATAATAAGAGCAACTAAGAAAGTACGTTCAATATGCATTGGATAACATATACCAATCTAGCGCAGACTTTCAAACACTAGTTTCATTTTTGCTCTAAATGCTATGAATAACAAATTTGTTTTCTTTTCTTTAACTAAATAACTAGAATGTCAATAATTTACCATATGCATATGCTATTGACGGATTATGTTCATTCCGCACAATAGTTTCTCCATCTGCATACCATGCAATCTCCTCTCCATGGCGAATTTCCCTCGGACTACAGCAGACATAGCCAAACATAAACAACAAGCACTCAAAAATCTTAGCAGTTAAGCTCAATTCGGAAGACCAAAATGCACCTGAGGGGGCGAAAACGGACTGTCACCGTGACATTTTCTTTTGATCTCTCTGTGTCCAACGCCCCACTTTCTGAGTAAAAGTACTGTGGTTTACTTCGAGCTGAGGAAGATGCAGGAGAGCTCTGGCCATCGATTGAGGTTTCCAGAAATTGTTTGGAAGACGACGTGGTCGAAGACGATGGAGAATTAGCAGCTTTCAAGCCAGCAGAACCAAATTTCTTTCTCGATCTTGAACCTTGCCTTGATGCCATTACCTCTGACAACAATGGAAATAGTTTCCACTTCAATGTCGTTCAAAAACAACTCTCAATCTAGCTTAAGTAAATTTAAAAAAAAAAAAAAAATCAATTTGGCACGAACAAATGTTTAGGCAGCTCAAACATAAAATTCACAAAGAATGTAGGTACAACATGGAAAATAAACAATATCAGAGGTTCAATCTCCATCTTAAGGAATTGGGAGAAGAGAAAAAATGGAAAGAAAAAGGAATTTAGAAGAAAACCTTTTCAGCCAGTCTCGTTGAGTAACGTTGACCTCTAAATTTTATAAATAATTAAAATAATAGATACATTACCAAGACATAAAGTGTCCAAATTTTCCCTCCCTCTAGATTCCTTCTTTTCTCAGTAACCAAACAACATAACGAGATGAGAAAGTTTCTAAATTCAAATTAGAGAGACAAAAAAAAAAAAAACGAAATTGCAGTTAGTTAGCATAACCAAAAACTTTCTCAAATTGCCGCAAAAATACAAAGCCAGCGAAAGATTGAAGCAACTCAACGGAGCAAAACACAACTGCTCTTGCTAGTAATCCCAGACCTTCCAATTCATTTTCTTTTCCTCCATTTTTTTTTTCCCGAGAACCAACAAAAACCTCTTCAATTGAGGATAATATTACCTGGAACAAAATCACACCCGCATTGCAGAGTGAAATCGAAACCTCAGCTCGAGTCTTATACGGAGATCGTCTTCTCAGTCAGAGACAGTCAGATCTGCGAAGCGTGGGGAAGATTAAGAAAGTAAACAAACAAAAGCTTCCGCCATAATCACCATAATCATCATATCATTACAGAGCGAGAGAGTCAAAGAGAGAGAAAGGTAGAGACAGAGAGAGAAAGAATTGAGCTTTATTTTATTCTGTTTTTGGGATTAAGCTTTTCTTACTTGCCTTGGAAGCGATGCTCTCCATCAAAAGGCAAACCGCATTTCTCAATCCCAACTTTTCAGAGAGAGAAAGAGAGAGAAAGAATGTGTACTCTTATACCGATAGATATAGAGAGAGAAAGGCAAGGAAAGGAGGGGAAAAAGGAAAGAGGAAGGCCAGCTAGTCTAGAGAGAGAGAGCGTGGCGAGGGTGAGTGGTGAAAGGCCGCAATGGTGGGACAGGGACAGTGCAATTTTTCCACAGTTTTTTTCTTCTTCTCATTTTTATTGGCAAATTTCTCTTCCATTTCAAAAAAAAAACAAAATTCATTTTCATAGTCATAACTCCTACTTACAAAATAATATGCTTTAGCTTAATATATAGTCTGTTAGATTTTTCTATTTTATTAATAGTAAAATTATAACTTTATTGGGCTAAGGATTGCTCTTTTAATTGAGAAATATTTGGAGGATTGTGGTAAGGTTTAAAAAATTTATATGTTATTGCTAACACCAATTTTTTAACGATCATGTTTTTATGATGTATACAAGAATATTATATATATTTTGTAAGGAAATTTTTGTCATAAGAATTAAAAAAGTAATTTAGTGATAGGTATATATCTTTGAGTCTTTAAATTTATAGATAAAAAATAATTTTGATCATATATAACCATAAAAAAAAGAGCCCTGCTAATGAGGTCTGCATAGTAAAAGTTTTATTTTTATAATAAAAACTTTACTTCTTTTCATTAACGGTATTAATTATTATTTTAACTGTTAGATTAATTTTTTAACTGCCTGTTATGAGAATGTTCCTATAAAAAACTTACGACATGTAAAGTAAAATTGTTCTCAATCCTATATCAGACCATTAAATATTTAATGCAACAGCTATGACAGTAATTCCTACCAATAATACAGAAGAATCGCAATTCTCACCATGGAAGTTTCATTGTTTTTTAACATGACATAATTTTAATGTGATCTAATATCTTCTTCTCATGTTCCAAGCTATATCTTCTACTTATTTTCTCGAAATATTTTATTTGAAAGACACCTACTTTCTTTGGCTTGTCAGAAAGACTATTATTGGTTCCTAGTTCTCAGCTCCAATGTAAAACAAGGGATCCATTTCACTTATTCATCGCGTCACACAATTTATTGAACAGTGAACCCATTTTGAAAGATAAATAAGAGAGAAAGAGAGGAGAATCCAGTAGGTGCATAATCGTGCACTGTGTACAGTTTTATTTTATTGTTTTACAGTATAATACTAAAATGGACGAGTCTACGATGGAGAACATACCAACTCCTCACCGATAGAGAAATAAATAAACACTGCTAGATTTTATGGTAAAAAAAGACGAAGGACCATCAAACAAAAACAAAGTCTCTCACAACTGATTATTGCTCATTCATCTTTAAAAAAAATAAATAAATAAAAACTTCAAAATCTAAGAATCCTTCTCCCTCCTCCTTTCTTTTCTACAGTATCAATGTCAGCGAGTCCAGCCCTTCGCTTCCACCCACTGGTGAGTCCAGCTAGCTCCGGCGAGATTCGTGAAACACCAACCAGCCATCGTGGCTCTATGTTTGTTCGTTACCATTTTTGTTTTCGAAGCTTGGCCAGCCAAGAGAAGGCACCGTCGAGTAGACCCAAGCTCAGACTCAACAAGGAAGCCTACTCAATAAGGAAGCCTGACTCCCCTTCAAAAAAAGCCTGAAAGCTTGATGCCGTCATTTTCAAAACCCTTAAAAATGGCATTGTTGATGGCAATGTAGAGTGGGGGAAGATTTTTTTATAACGGTGACATCGAGCATCCAAATGGCGGAGGCAGAGTTGTTGACAGCAACGCAGGGAGGTGGCGAATCTTTGGATGACAACAACAAGCGGAGAAGGAGATTGGCTGACAACGGCGATGTGCAGAGGGGTGGAGCTGCGACAGTAGGGTTTGTTTGGACATGTTATGGAATCAAATGTCAAGATTAAATGTTCTATTAAATTAATGATCGAGACTTAATTTGTGTTGTTTAATTATTTACATTTAAACTCATTTCCAAACGGTCATTAGATAACCATCCAACGGTCAATATTAAGTTCTCTATATGTGGAGAATAATAACAGTCTCAACTACAACTTTTTCCTACTAAAATACAGCAAATTGAGCCAACTAAATTGAAACACGAATGTTCTCGAGCATTCTATGCGGTAGAGCTTTTTGTTTTTCTTCACCAAAAAATTTTAATTTTTAATTTTGTTTTCATTCTTCGAATGAATAAAGCTGCAGGGGCGAGGGGTCACGGGACTTGCGTGCAACGATGGTCGTGACGTGGGATGAGGCTAACACGGGAGGAGAAATTAGTTAAGATAGTTTCTAGTCTGGAATGGAAGATTTCCTTGGAAAATACTCTTTTTTTGGATGACTGAGGAACTTACAAATAGAAATAGAAAAATCCGCTCGAGAGACTTTCTCCGAAAATATTAGGCTATAGTGTTGTTTTTCTTCTCTCAGATTATAAAGATGTTGTTTATTCCAGTAAATTAGGTGGTATACCACTTTTTTGCTACCATTATTGTGTTATGCTCTTTTTTCATTTTCTTTTGATTCTCACCATTTTTTTATTTTCATTTTCTTTTGATTCTCACCATTTTTTAATAAAAAGACCAAAATATCCTTAGATAATATGTTTGCGTAACCCTAATCTAAATACCTATGATCAATTATGTATTTATATTATTTGAAAGGGACATGTTTTAAATTTTTTCATAGGAGTAAAAAAATGAAAAATATTATTGTAAAAGTGGTATTTCTTAAATTGAACCTATTTATTCTAAATGAAAAATAAGTCTTTCTGTCTTTTATTTTGGCTACATTTACTTTTAGTTTTGTAACAGAAAAATTAATCATATCTGAAGTTAGTGAGTTATTGATTAATGAATATAAAGTTACTTATTTCCATTAGCCAAAAAAATAATGATAAAGTTATTTATTAGTCTCAAAATTAATTGCTCACGTCGTTTAGGACAAAATTAATTATGAGATGCTAATGTCAACATTGGAAGAAATTTTTTTCTTTTTTGAAAGAGAAATTAATACAGTAATACAAATACCACAAAAGAATGTGAATAACTCATAATACATTTAATTTTTATTATTTTTTAATTTATCTTTCTATATTTTAAAAACTACAAAGATATCAGTTAAATTTAGAAAAAAAAAATTAATTTTACTCCTCATGTATTTAATAAGTAAAAATTAAACAAAAAAACATAATTATCCTTAAATGTAGATTATGATAATACCTTATACATTTATAAAACATAAAAAGCACTAAAATAAAGCATAAAATGTCCCAAAAAATCTTTGTTTTATGTTTATAAATGTTAAAATATTTTCAAAATATTCTCTTAAAAAAATTTACTGTTTAGAAATAAATTTTGTTCAAATAAGGGTATAGTTCTTTTTTTTTCTTCATGCAAACAAGTTTTCAAATTCAAACAGTGCATTTGTAAATTTTGAAAACATAATAATAAATTGATAGATAATGAAAACTAAAGGGTGTAATTTTATAATTAATCCTTATGCCTAAATAACAATTACGTAAATATTGATTATTAGGGTGTTTGGAAGGGTGGTGGGTTAGAACCATTTTTATTATAGCATGTAAAAACTGTAGCAATTTTTTTTATTGTTATTGTAATATGTAAAAGTTTTATACTATTTATAATTAAATTTGTGATAAAAATTATGTGGTTAAAATCACTGTCAAACAAGGGTATAGTTCTTCTACGTACATAAAGCCAAGAAGTTTTTTTTTTTTGGTTATAGGAGGCTCTTTTTCTTTTCCACATATGCATGATCTCTGGTAAAATAAACCTCCTTTTTGGATTCAATAAACAAATTGAATTTTCCACGACAGAAGAACAGCTAAAGGACACTGTCAGCAATTTCCGACGTTTTCTTTGCAGACATTAGCAGATTAATTTATTTCTTTTGGCCATCAAGTGTGTTTAATTTGGAGCGTTGCCGTACATGGTAACATCCGGAACAAAACAAATGCGCTGACATTGACGAATGCGCATCAACGGCTCCACGTGGGTAGGAATTAAAAGAAATACATTCTACGGGATTTGACGTGGGCTTCGCCAATTATGACTGTTGATCGTACCATCCATCAAGCTGTGGAGCAAAGCCGATCATGTGAAGACCACAGTGGCTGTTGCTTGGGGAAAGAAAGAAACGTTATGAGTGGTAATTAAAAAGGGCATGTCTATAGTGAGGGGGGGCTTTTTCCCCTCATTGGTGAGGTAAAATTTGCAACCTTTTGAAATGTTTGGTGGGACGAAGAGATTGATGAAGGGAGAAGGATGGAGGGAGAGAGATAGAGGAAAAGCTTCAATTCATTGTTTGGTTGGAGCTTTAATTATAGGGCCTAAGTTTTAATTCTAAGGCTATCATTTATATTCATGTATTAATGGACAGATTCATACAATTCATCACTAAAAGACTTAAAAATATTGTTTTGTTCTTTAAAAAGTTCAATATGAAATAATAAAAAAGATAATATAATAATTAAGCGCATATTCATTCATCTATCTTTTTAACTCTCCCACTCTCTTACTAAACAATGTAAAATGTTACTACAATCCACTCTATCCCTTACATTCTCTATCCTTCCAAGTCTCTTAATTCTCCCTTCTCTCTATCTCTCCTATCAAACGGAACCTTAGATATAAATCGGATGATAAAAAAAAGAAGATGGCCTACCAAGGAAAGATAAAAACCTCCCACACCTAATTATTCTAAAAACATACCCAAAAAATAGGAAAAGAAAAAACCACACTGGCATTCTCAGATATCGTCGGTGACCATTGTGTGGTCATGACCCTCTGCCACCGACCTTGGTCCAGATTTTGCCACCCTCTCGTCATGGTCGAGGTTTTGCCAACGTTCTCAGATCTGACCCTTCGCTACCCTTTCGTCATGGTCAAGATTTTGTCATCCTTTGTGAAGTTGCAACGTGCGACCTTGACGAAGTGACGAACCTTCCACCACCCACCTTGGTTAAGATTCCACCACCCCTCATGACGTTGTGACGCATGACCCTTGCAACCCTACTCCTGACAGATCTAGTTGAGATTCCATCACAACCTAGCCATATTGGAGCAGAGGGTGTGGGAGGCTCAAGGGCGGTGAGGGCAAAGGTGGAGTTGAGGTACCGGTGGTGGTCGATGAAGCTCCAGTGAGAAATCTATTTTCTTTTAATTGAGATTTGATTTTCTTTTCTTTGATTGTATGTAAAAGATTATATTTTAATTTGGTGTTCCTCTTTGTTTTCTTGCCATCAGATTTTGATCTAGTATCTTTAATTAATTTAGATCACGCTTTAATTAATTTATATCACGGAAAAAACGGCCTCACCATAGACCCGCCCATTTCATACTTTTTTTGTTTTAAATTAGTAATCACTTAATACACGATTAATCATCTAATAGAATAAATGGGGCGCCCTTCTAGAATCTGGTTCCCGAATCCCTCAAAAAATATAATATAAAAACAAAAAGAAAAAGAGAAAAAGAAAAAGAAAGAGAAAAAGAAAATCCAATTGGCTCATGACTAGATCTAGCCAAAGGTGTGGCCATATAGCCAACGCCACACGCTGAAAGCTTCACCAAACAAAATGTTCACTGAAGTTGAAATAACCAAAACATCACATGGGAAGAATATCCTAAGGTTTAAGAAGAGGGGAAAAAAAATGTCACAATAGACCTGGCGGAGTTTAATGAGTCAATTTGGAATGTGTTTGCCAAAGCAGAAAGAACTAGAGTAGGAATAATTATACTGTAACATGTGAAAACTTTATATTATAGCCTACTTTTACTTTACACTATAGTAGTTCTAACCATGTAATTAAAACGGACTCGTCAAACACACTATTGGTCAGTTGGTGATGAGGTGTTGAAGTGAGTTCTAAGATTGATGAATAGACTGCTTGAAAGAAGAGTTTCAACTTTATATAGTATAAAACTCTCAAATGCTACAGTGTAAAACAAAAGTATATTACAATTGATAACTCTCATATGCTATAGTAGTAGAGTTTAAATTATGAGTTTTAACTCTTCTCCCGCACATCCTATACGTAAGAATAGGAGCTCGATGTCACTAATGTGAAAGGAGTGATACAATGCAGAGTGGTTGGTCACACAGCCACATATTCATCAGGAGTTGATATCTTGTGATATCGAAGATTATGACATGGAAAGTTCCCCAACATTTTGGAGCATGACACTAAGGGAAATACCCTGATTCTAGAACTTCAACTTATCCACACGATCGAGGTGATGACATCTGGGAAAATCTCGCTTGGGTGGATCTTAGAAGGAAAAGGTGAGCCCCCAATGAGTGCCCTACTAATGGAGAGAATAGAAAAAAGAGAGAAGAGAAAGAGTCAACGAATGTTCTTTGGAGCAAAATTTTTCAAATAAGAAGTTAACATGCTTTGACCAATAGTTTAAGATTAAATGAACAATCAATCAAGAATAGCGAAAGAATATTCAAAGCACACTATGAACCTCAAAAATACACAAGTAAGAGAACAAGAACAAAGTAATAAAATAACAAGACTATAGTATTCAAATAGTACATTGTAAGTCCCTTCACCCCTATTATAGGTTGAGGGTTCGAGTCTCACTTAGCCCCACTCAAAAGTAATGACATATCCCCTCCTTTTATATATATATATATATATATATATATATATATAAAGAAAATTAGTTCAATTTTCTGCTTAATTTAATACAATACTCTCTGTTTAATACGATTGATACATTCAGGTAAACAACCATAATTTTATTGCCTCTTAAATGGTGAGCATTTAGTGTCCTTATAAATTAACAGTTATTATCTCAAATAACGCTTGAGTTTCCTTCCTTAATTTCAACCATGTGCTTGGCAGATTGGCTAAGCATAGGCTTAGGTTGGATGATCGAGAATGGACTTGGAAGACTAGCTAAGCATGAGCCTGAGTAGGAACCTACCCAAGCACAAGCTCAAGTAACACTTTGTTTATTGCCCTTCTTATGTTGCGAAAAATACACCCTAACAATACTCATAAATTTTGGGTAGTTTTGTTTATTCTATATACACAAATTTTGAACAATGGTGTTACATATCAAAGAGATGGAGGAGCATAAATCAATAATTGGCTGAAACTTAGTGTTTGATAAAATCAGTTCTAACTAAAACTTTTAGTTACTACAATATAAAATTTTTACATACTACAATGATAAAAAAAAAGCGATAGCATCAAGCTTTCATATATTATAATTTTCAGTTTAAAAATTTAATATCTAATCTTATTGTTCAAACAACTTTTTCATTTTTCCTCCTCAAATTTTGGACCCATCTTATCTAAAAAACAAAAGTACACTAGGATACTTTTTAATCTTAAAAAAATAAAAATAAAAAGCTGACCACTTTTTTAAGGCAAAAAAGAAAAAGAAAAAAGTTGACCTGAAATTCTTTTGTTTTTCTTTTAAAAATCACAAAAAAAAAGTAAAGGCTATTTTCTTTTCCCCACTTTTTTTTTTTTTTTTGGCTAAAAATTCTCATAAATTTCTAGGTCATCATTCTAGTCAAATACTTACTAATGATTTAAGGATGGTAGATAGAACATGATGTGCCGTAATCATAAAGGTAATTTGCCCGATATCATCTAGCCAAATACAAAGATCATCTCTTTCCACTCATGAATTACGCTTATAGCTTGATCATTGTTTTATAGTCATAGCTTGATTACTGTTTTAAACTCATCAGCACGACAATCAACTACATTTAGAATGTTTCTATAAAAAAAAATAAAAACTACATTTAAAATGCATAAGATACAAATTACATAAAATTTTAATTAACATGGGCTAGTTACACTAATAAGTGTCTTTCTTTTAAAAAAATATTTAAAACTCTAGCTTCAAGTCATCAGTTACAATTGTGAATAGTGTAAAGTTCTCAACAGTTATAGTAAAAAGCTAAAAGTTACTACAGTGTAAAATTCTCATACGCTACAGTTCATAAAATTATAAGATTAGTTATAGCTGAAATTTCAAACAAAAACTAAAGCTAATATGAGGTGTAGATACATTCACTAATTTAGAGATGTCAATGAATTTTTTAATGCGTTTCCAATAAAAGAAAAAAAAATAAAGAAATGTGGTCCATGTTATATGATTGTTATGCAATAGATATAACTTGCCAAGTGATCAGATATATATTGTGTATCTACATACAATAACTTAGATTCATACCTCTAATCAAGAAAAAAAAAAGTTGACATTTTGTACAAGTACATTGTACAATTCATTTTCATAATAAACACTCCAATCCATAAAGCAAAATCATTCATTATCTTTAACTCCTTCAAATTATAGTCTCAAACTTTTTTGTTTGGGCTGAAGGTACAAGAAAACTTCTTGTTGTTTAAGATGCCAAGAGTGTTTAAAAATCAAGTTAAAATTTAAAAACTTTAGTATATGAGGGAGCTAATAGTAAATTTTTGCTTTTTACTATAATAAACAAGACAATGGGACAGTTAAACTTATTAGTGTGCATTCAAAATTCTGATTTTCCATTGACAAGCCATAAAAAAGTTGTTCTTTTTTCTTTTCTTTTTTTTTCTTTTTCCTTTTTAGTTTCAAAAGAACGTCTTTGGTAAGGACGTGGCAATCAAATACAACAGATACATGAGCTGGCAAGTTAGAGTTTGGAATAAAGCTTGCCGTTGAAGTAAAATAATGTTGCAAATTCCAGCAAAAGAAAAAAGCTAAAAACAAATGAAGTTGGTCTGACCCAGTTAAGTATGGGTATAAAGCATGGGAACTAAAATCAATTATATGTCCCTCAGAAAAAAAAATAAATAAAGTGACTTGTATTCAAGTCCAAACAAATAAAAGTTGGACTCTAAACTCTTTATTTTTGTATTTATGACTAAAATTACATTGATACTTTTTGTGTTTTATCTAAATTATAGTGACACCCCTAGATCAATATTAATCACGCTGCTATCCTCTAGAGTTTATTATGCTAAAAAACTTTGTTTGAAATAACCAAAGTGCCCAAATTAATCTCAATCTTTAAAATTAAATCTCAATAATTCGTTTAAAAAACCCTAAAATTAATCAAACAAAAGAAAAGCCTTAAACCTAGCCGCCATCCCCTCAACCCTCCCTCTCTCCGCTCTACCCAGTTGCCCTATTCCAACCGTCAACCCATTGAACCACCAACCCATCACATTCTGCTTCGACCCATCCCCCGTCCTCCCTCCCTTCCTCTCTCCCTCCCTCCCTCCCTCCCTCCCTTCGTTGAGGTGTAGTAGCCTGCCACAGTTGTCTAGCCCTACACGTCCAGCCGCCGAGCTATCTCCCTCTACTCATCTCTGCCATCCTTCGCCATCACACCTCACCTGCCTTCCTCCTCATCACTTAACCCATTCCAGACCACCGGAGCCCTTCCCCCAAACCTTGTCGTGCCCCCATAGCCCGTCGGCCCCTCTTCCCTAACTTAGCCCAGCCCAGCCTACACACCACCAATGACCCCAACGCTGACGAGACCCCACCACTGCCATCCAGCCCAGACCACAATCGTGCCCATAGAGGGAGATTTCTTTGGGTTTTTTTTTTGAAATCAAGATTTCTTTGGGCTCTTTAATTAAGTTTATTTAGTTTTTTTAATAAATATTTCTTTGCTTTTGTTTTCTTAATAATTTTTTAAATTGTATATTTTTTTATTACCTTATGTAATTAGTTCATATAATAGCCATCTTTTTAAAATTAAAAATGTGGATTCATATGTTATATGTTTAGAGCATTAGTTGTAGACTTTTTTACTGTATAATTATAACCTTTGCATTTTATATTATTTTAGACATAATTGTTATCTTTAAAAAAAAGAAAGAAAAAAATTTTTATTTTCTATTAGAGTGAAATTTATAGTTACAAGTGTGTTTACATTGTTTATACTCATATTTTAATGTCAAAGAATGGTCAAAAATATCATTTCTAGGTGTATAAATAGCTTAAAACATTTTTTGATGGATAGAGGGGCAATTTTGGCATTTTAAGCTAAAGTAATGGTCAAATTTCTTGGTCAAATAATAGAGAGAGGCTCTCTGTAATTTTCTAGACAGTCAGGAGATGTCAGTGTAATTTGTTTTGGTTTAGGGTTATCTCTATAATTTGGATAAATCATATGAGATTTTAGTGTAATTTTCTCATTTTACATTTTTTTTAAATATTGGCCCAATCTGTAATGAACGTCAATTAATAGACTACAATTAGCATTTTAAAAACTAAAATAAAAAATCAGTCTATATATAATTAAAAAAAGTTTATTGTCCAATTTGTGAACCAACAAAAAATTTCAAGTGTATCTGTGAAAAAAGGGGAGTAAATTAGGTGACAAAACACTTTTTTACTAACACTATTATGTTCTATCACCTTTTTTCTCGTTTATTTGATTCAAACCATTTCTTCTAACTAAAAAGATTAAAATACCCTTAGATAACACATATTTTGTTAACCCCTAACCTTAAATACTTCTAAACAATGATGTCTTTAATTCATAGGAAATGGTATATTTTAACCTTTCTCATAGAAATGGTAAAATTGAAAAACAATATCACAGAAGAGCTATTTCTCAAATTGGCCCAAAAACT
>CAMOHE010051090.1:1193-33196 GCA_946598075.1 Artocarpus hirsutus
CCCCCCCCCCCCCCCCCCCCCCCCCCCCCCCCCCCCCCCCCCAATACTCTCTTAAAGAAGATTTCTCTACACAATTCATAAGGCAGTGATCGGTATTAACACCCGCTACCGTCTAAGGAGAGAAGGAAAGGAATTGGAGATCCAGAAGGAGTAATTAAAAGTAATAGCAGTTGTTATAAAATTTTTGGTAAACAACATTAAAATTTAAATAATATTATAAAACAAATACAAAATAACTAATTGCAAAGAATAATAAAATAGAGACACGAGAAATAGGGAGAATATTTTTTTTATTATTTATCGTTGTATTGTGTATAAATATAAATTTTCAAAAGCTATATATATAAGCCAAAAATCATAAAATAGGCGTTGCTAAAAACCAAGAGTTACAATAATAAAATATTATAAAATACTATTTAGAGAATAGTAATTAAAAGGTTATGAAGATTATAAAATACCAACTCTAATGGTTGTTAAGGTGGAGATAATAAGATTCATAGGGTGTT
Organism: Artocarpus hirsutus; assembly: GCA_946598075.1. Classification (NCBI taxonomy): domain Eukaryota; kingdom Viridiplantae; phylum Streptophyta; class Magnoliopsida; order Rosales; family Moraceae; genus Artocarpus; species Artocarpus hirsutus. The sequence continues at coordinate 1,700 of CAMOHE010051090.1, forward strand.
AGGAATATGATCATCTACATTGATAAACTAGTCTATTTATAACACTTCCACTTTGATATTCATTAGTTAAAAATACGTGCCTAGTTAAAAACCTTACTATGAAAAATATTTGTGGGAAACTTCCTAGTTTACAAAAAAAAAAAAAAAAAAAAAAAGAGTACATTATTAACATAAGATGTCTTAGAACTACCTCTTTAAAAACCTTGCTATGAACAAAAATTATGCCAAGGAAAAAAGAATACAGTACATAGTAGAGCTTCCCCTTCATATCAACAAGTCTTCTTTTGCAATTTAAACAAAGATCTCTATGTCTATACAATTTAAACAAAGATCTCTAAGTCTATACGTTCCAATCTTGTACACTAATTTCTCAAATATAGCTATAGGAAGTATCTAATTTATACACAAATCCCTCAACTTGTTACTGGAAGAAATTCGATGTATGGTGGCCTTCAATAGCTCATGCACAAAAAAAAATTATTGTAAAACATGTTTTGTTATATCTCCTTGACTTGGGTGATAGATATTATATTTTTTTAGTATAGCGCCCTTGGGCATCCTTTGCTATGAAGGTCGCATGTTTCTAAGATATACTGCAGTAAAGATATTAACAATACATATAAGATGACTCATTTTATGAATTGTTAAGATTTCGACATGATTTAAAGATGCAACAACAATATTTTAATTTATTAATAGCTAAGATATAGCAGTACCACCACATGTAATGTGGCGTCTGGCCTGGGCGTATTCCCTCAAGCCTCCATAGGACCCACCTTGCGGGGCCTCCAGACTTATGGCTCTTATTGGTAGACCATCCCTATGCCGCCCACGCATCCGTATTGTCCCCTCTAGGGCCCTCTGGCCCCTCATGGTTTTCTTTCGCGTCCCTCGAGTTCGAACCTCAAACCTCCCTTAAGAGGTTCTTATTTCCTTCTTGAGTACCAATTGTCTCAATCGGTACTCAAGAAGGAAATAAGAACCTCTTAAGGGAGGTTTGAGGTTCGAACCCAAGGGACGCGAAAGAAAACCCTAAGGGGCCAGAAGGCCCCAGAGGGGACAATACGGATGCGTGAGCGGCACGGGGATGGTCTACCAATAAGAGCCAGAAGTCCGGGGGCCCTGCAAGGTGGGTCCTATGGAGGCTTAAGGGAGTACGCCCGGGCCGGACGCCACAATAAAACCTCTTAAGGGAGGTTTGAGGTTCGAACCCGAGGGACGCGAAAGAAAACCCTGAGGGGCTAGAAGGCCCCAAAGGGGACAATACGGATGCGTGGACGGCACGGGGATGGTCTACCAATAAGAGCCATAAGTCCGGAGGCCCCACAAGGTGGGTCTTATGGAGGCTTGAGGGAGTACGCCCGAGCCAGACGCCACATGTAAGCCAATAGCATGTGTGTAGTCAAGCTTTTATGTAGATTAGAAAATATTCAACATCTAATTAATTCTGATTTTAAGCCTTTAAATAATACGACCATGTCATATGTTTCACTTTGTTTAATACTTATTCGATATCATTGAAAACTATATAGTGCTTGTAAATTAACAACGGTTGCCATGTGAGATCTTTTGTTTGATTAGCAAAATATATTAATGAATAAATTTTAAAAAATATATAGCAGAGTATTTGTCAAAATGCATTCTTTTCCCTACTAAAACTTATGTTTCGAAACAGTTTAGTAGTGCAAAAAATTGATTTTTTGCTTTCAATATCTCTCTCATCCGTCTCTCGGTTCTTTTGCTTTCAATAAATGTATGAGATCTCTCTCATACATTCTAGTGCATGATTGATAAATTTTCTGCGAACAGTTTTTTTTTTTTTTTTTGGTGAATTAATGATGGCAGAATCTTATTTCATCCATCAGACATTCGGTTCACAAAGTTTATGTGTGTTCGGACTCTTTCTACAGGATTATATAAAACAGGCAATCCACTTCATTTGATTTTGTACTTCTACTATTAAAGCACAATTCTGTCCATCAACAATTTCCTTATTGCTTTTTTTTTTTTTTTTTGCTTTCTCTACTTTTTTTTTATTTTTCAAAATATAAACTCATTATAAATTTTTCTTTAATTTAAACGTCAACCAACTACTCCAATGGTTCACATCACCCAATTTTCTTTTAACTTTAAATGCAATGGTCTAGATTTAACCAAAAAAATTAGAAAAAAAATTGTACTCACTATAATTTGCTTTCTCTACTTCTTTTAGCCTAAAAAAGAAAAAAGAAAAAATCTTGTTAGGAGGTCATTGATGGTAGTTGTGTCCCTGTGTGTGTGTGTCTTTTTTTTTTGTTTTTTAAGTTCATATACATCATTTATCTTTCTCATAAAATATTATACTATTATTGGCTACTTCTATTTTCTAAAGAAACAAAAAGTAGGCTAACTAAAATGAACAATAATAAAAATTCACAAAGGAAATTCTTATCTTCATTCAAAAAAGATATTTTTTTTTCGTAAAGAACATAAAAAAACGAAAATAAACGTTGTACACATATCTAATACTTATATTTTAATGAATTCTTCTAATTGTAATTTTGTAGATCCATCCACATTCTCATTACAAAATATGCATGCTTGAAATTATAAAATGAGAAAAAAATTATTAACATTAAAATATTTTTTTTTTGAAAGAACTAACATTAAAAATACTAAACGCTTGTATTTCTAATAATTACCTCAAGAGTTAAGAGTCCAAGAGAGAGAGAGAGAGAGAGAGAGAGAAAAAAAAAAAAAGAGCTTGATATTTTTTTTATTTTGAAAATAAAACTTGAGAGTTGAAAATTGAAATTTTTTAGGGATAAATTTTTTTTTTGCCCTGGTCTCCCTCAACTTTGAAAATTTACATGTATATCTCTCAAACTTTATAACCTTAGCAAAAAATGCTTTTCAAACTTTAAAATCTAAGCAAAAAGACTCCTTTTCGTTATATTCCGTCCTTAAAAATTTATTTTTGTCCCCCTGAACTTTGGTAACAATGTTATCTTACTCCTTAAACTTCAAAAACTTGTAGGTTTACCCCTCAAACTTTTTTTCCCTTTTCGTTTTTGGTCAACAATTCTTCACATAAGTTAAAATTCAAATTGTTCACTTAAGAGTCTTGGATTGAGTAAGGCTAACAATCTTGTGTACAACAACACGGCACAATACAAAAATGATACGAAAAAACATATTTAAATCGCATTTTTATTATTTAGGTCATAAATGATTTCGTACAAATAACACGAAAATAAACATACTAGATTCATGCCAGCATGCTTAATACGCTTAAACACATTTATATACCTATTAGTCTCATCTATATGCTTTTTGTGTTTAGATATATTTATGTTTATTTGAATTATCAACATTTGAAGAATTTATGTTCTTCTTATTACTCTTTTTTTATTCATCTTCAGTTTATAACTTGTAGTCAATTAATATTGCTTTTGAGTTCTAAATAAAAATGTAAATTTTTCCAGTTGTTGGGTCAAAATAGTGTCATAAATATGTTTTTGCTGTGCCAACTTGCCATGACCTATTTAATAAACATGTTTACGTGTCATGTCGTGTTACTTTCGTCGAATGCGTTTCCTGTTCGTGTTTGGGTTTGTGGCATGTTTATTAATCGTATCATGTTTGTGTTAATACTAATCATATCGTATTATAATCGTGTTAGCCCCAACACGATATGTGAACATAAATTACTAACCCTAGGACTGAGCCAAGTCTATACAAGATTTAATGAGTAATTAAGGAGGAAGGCAATAAGGAATGATGAGAAGTAGGTTGAGGAGGCAAGTTAAGGCTCAAACTTAAAGCCTGAGCTCTAAAATCACAATTATTGAGGTAGTTAAGCTTGAGAGTGGCAAGGTTCATGGATTTCGAATGGATTGAAGAAGATAATTGTGTTTTCTAAAGGAGAGGTATAATGGAACTAAAATAAACTGAGATTTCTGTTGATGTTATGCCTGCTTCTATTCTCCACTCTCCTCCTTCTTATTCTTCGTTGGTTTACTCGACGATTACTCAACAAATTTTCTTTTGCTCTGCACCAATTGTGTCATTTGCCATCGCGTGTTCAATAAGCTCACCCTCATCTCGATAAAGGAATACCCTTTCATCTTGACTTAGTTTAAGACTTCCTGGTGGAACAATTTAAGTTTGACTTGTGTGAATATTTGTTTACTAGAAAAGAAAACAAAAAAAAGTTCAGGGGATAAATATACAAGTTTTTAAAGTTTAGAGGGTAAGAGTCATAATTACTAAAGTTTGGAGGGCAAAAATAAAACTTGATGGACGGACTATAACAAAAAGAGGTATTCTTGCTAATATTTTAAAGTTCCAGGGTATTTTTGATAACGTTTTAAAGTTTAAGAGGTATGTATGCTAGTTTTTAAATATCAAAGAGCAAGATGACAAAACGATTAAAGTTTAAGGAGGGAAAAAAAATAAAATTTATCCTTTTTGAAGTGAAAAAATTGAAATTGCATTCCAATGAAAGAAAAAGAAAGACAATCCGTGCACAAAAATGAGTCCAAAAATTTAACAGGAAGGGGGGCAAGCGGCCAAGGGGTCGGTGCTGTGAAAGTGAAGGCAACACGCTATTCATTACGGTGGAACACAACATATAAGAAAGCATAATAAACGTTGCCACGTTGACATAACAATCTGGCTTTAGGGGAAGATGGGACCACTTCGGATAAAGTTCAGAGTGTTTGAGGTGGCTCTTTTTTTCTTTTCTTTTTTTTTTTTTTGGGTGAGTTGAGGTGACTTTTTCTGTGTGTGTATCTTCACCGGAATGGACCTACTTGATTCTTTGCATATTATTTGGCACTTATTCCGGTTATGTGGGGCAGGATTTCCATCTCTTCAATCCAAAACTGTGTTTTTAACATGAACATGAATGATTAGTTATATTATTATTTTAGTAACTGTCAAATTAGTATTTTATTATTTAGACAATATTAAAAATAACATTGTAGCTTTCACCATTATCATTTTAATACCTTGAATTCGTTTATGTGTTTTAACGTGAAATTTTTTTCACCTTTTATTAATAAGTCCTAAATTAATTTTGTAAAACTAAAATAGAAAAATTAAAATAAAAAATTAAACAAAACTCATAAAAAAACACTAATATGGACTTATTCTTTTTTTGCCATTGTTTGTATTATTTTCTTTTATATTTTTCACAAAATAATTTAGGGTTCATTAATAAAATAATAAGTTAGAAAGTTCATATCATATAATGCACTCAATTTTAGTAACGGATCTAGGATTTACATTCCATAAGGGCACATACATGGGCATATAATTTATAAATTAAAAAATGAAAAAAAAATATCCATCTTCTCTACTTAGTAATAATATTTTATTGAATATGATGCATATTTAATAATATGATATATATATATAACATAAAATATAAATATAAACATTATTATATATACCAAAGAAGTTGAAGTCACTCTATAAAGTAGTGTTTTACTAGTAAACCCGTCATTAGATTCTGTCCTGGTGTTGAATTACGCTTTAACCCTCGGTTTATTGTCTGTTTAGCTCCTTTTTATTCTGCTTTTTATGACATTTCAGGCGAAAAAAGCCATGATCCTTTACATCACTGCTAGCTGCCCTCCTTTCTTTTATTCTTTTTCTTCTTCGTTTTCCTTCCTCGTTCTTTTGTTTTTTTTCTCTCTTCTTCTTGCAGAAAAAAAACCTTTCCCTTTCTCTGATGACCGCCGCTCGCAAGCCCTTCGCTTCCCTACACGACAGCGAGTCCCTGCTGCCATCCCTCCTCCTCCTCCTCACACGATGGTGTTTTTTCTTTCTTCTTCTTGCATAAGAAAACAATAAAAAAAACCCTAAAAAACTCAAGGCCAAGAAGGATCTCCCTTTCTCCGATGGCAGCCGCCTACCGTTCCTTCGTTTCCCCACACTATGGTGAGCGCCAGCCACCATGCCTCCCCCTTCTCACATAACAGCGATTTTTTCTTTTTTCTTCTTGCAAAAAAAAAAAAAAAAAACCTAAAAAGCTCAAGGCCAAGAACCCCCTTTTGCCATCATTCCCCCTCGCCACACGATGGTGAGAGAAAGAAGTTGGGCCTTTGCAGCCATGGTGTTTGCAACGGTGGTCATAAATACCTTATACAAAGCAACGACTTTGAATGGCTTAGTGTCACGAGCTTACTTTCTCTGAAGGTATTCGTGCGGCCTTAGCACAATTCTAATGTTAAGTCAGCCTAATTTATCACGCTTTTGTCTCGAATAAAAGGAAACTCAAGAGAAGATGGAGAACTTTGAAAAGAAATTTGTATTAAAATAAGAGATCTTTACAAGGTTTTGATTCTTGAATTTCCTTGGATGGATTTACAAATGAGGGGTTGATCCTATTTATAGGCACCCTCCTAACAAATGAACGGTTAAGATTACTTTGATCATACGGTTGCTATTTACTATCTAGAATGTTCTAGCAAAGTGTGAAAATATTGACAAGCTTGGAGTGTTCTGGAGAATTCTAGACTACTCTACAAAGTACTCCAATGTTCTATAGTGTTTTAGAGAAGTCTCGAGCATTCCAGGACTTTCTGGGTTCTTCAGGATACTTCTGGACTGGTATAGAACCTCCTAGAATGCTGTGAAACGTTGTAGAACACTCCGGATCCTTCTAGAACCTTTCTTGGACCAATTCTACTCTCAAAAATGCCCAAGACAAGTGTGTGGCCTCTTCGTGGCTCAGTGGGACGTGACATTAGGCACTCTTATTCTGCTTCCTCCTCCCTTCGGTAATGAACCAATATTTCTTCCTATGATAAGGTTAACCATTAGTTTTTCATACCTTATTACAAATAAAAATGATGCATTTATGTATTATTTGAGACGTGCAGAAGTGAGCTTTCTTCTTTCAAGACGTTTGTCCTTTTCAGAATCATCATCGCTGCACTGATTGGGTATTGAAATATGCATCTAAAATCCATCAAATTTCAAGAATTTGGCTTCGAAGCGCCGGCCAGCCACCGCCACGGTGCTCTTCAGCCTCCCAACTGTGTAAGTGTATGTAAATTTGTCTCTTGCGATTTACTGGTTTGAGCGTTCTGTTTCTGAATTGCTATTGTCTATGGCGGTAGTGGGGGATTGTTTTGGTTTCACTTCGTAGCTGTTCGTGGAAATTGAGGTTTAAAGGAGGATTCCGGGCAGCTTAAGCAGGCGGTGATAGACGACGCGACGGGGGCAACTGCTGGTGGAATATCGCCGACTGTCACTTCTCCTCTTGACGTTGTTAAGATCAGATTTCAAGTCCATAATTTTGGCTCTCTCTTTCAATTTCTATTGGAATTAGAGTTTTCTTAGAAATATTTTGAACTTTTCTCAATTCTCGACGACTTTAAGAACTGAAGCTATTATACAATGGCTTTTATGCTTTTAGATTTTGGATTTTGCAGTGTTTTTGAGTATAAATATTTGGTGCATTACGTTTTTAAGTAGTTCATTAATTCAAAGAACAAGAACGATTATTCTTGAAATTAAAAAATAAATTTTTATGGGTTTTGATTAAAAATCTTGCCCTTAAAGACCTATGACCTGGAAGTTTCGATTTATGTTAGTTTAAGATGTAAGAATTTAGTTTTGCTAATGTGTGTGTGTGTTTTTTTTTTTTTTTTTTTTAGCTAAGGGGTATGAGTGATTGAGTGTCTTCTACTTCATTAAAGTTTGTAGTTTACTTAAGAGGAATTTTGTTCCAATATGCCAAAAGGTTCAACTGGAGCATCATGGGCTTTGGTCGGCAAAAATTTGTCCGGACCTTTGAAATATACCGGAATGGTTCAAGCAACGGAGGACATTTTCAGATAGGAAGGATCACCGATATATAAATAATTTATTAGTATGACATTGACTTCTGGCTTTTCCTTTTTCTCTCTTTCTTCTTTATGGTTTACTTTTCTTAATGTTGCTCTCAGATGCTATTTCTACACGTTTTCACATAGGGCTCCTGGCGAGAAGATCCCAAAGTGAGTGTTTTTGTTCTTTTTTACTGTTGTTTTGTATGATTTGCGGTGAGATCTGAGATTTTTTTTATTAAAATCTGGTGAAAAAGTGGAAGATTTGGAAATTGTTTTTATTTTCACTTTTTTCAGAATTGTTTTACCAAATATGTTTTCAAAACCATTTTCATTTTTTATGTTTTTAGAAATTGCAAAAAAAATTCTTGAAAATGCGTTTTCTGACAAATCTGCGAGATTCTTCTTTCTTTAATTTGTAAGCTTGAGTTGAACCTTCTGTTTGTTCAAGAAATGTTAGAAAGACTAACTTTGTTAGAAAGACTAACTTTGACATATTTTTTATTTTAGGAACTTCATTTGGCATAATTTTGAACATAAAGACTATTTTAAGAAAAAGAAGATAGTTTGAATTTCACCATTATACAACACAATAAGTAGATTTTCATATAAACTGTTACCTTAGCTTCATTGTGGCATAGGAAAGCCTGAAGTGCAACCTTTATGTAATTAATTTGGGTTCGTTGCATTGAGAAACTGTAACGCCTATAATTTTTTTTTTGAACATATTGAATTGAGTCTAATTTAATTATTGATATGCCAATTTAAATTTTCTAACTTTCATAAAAGTTTGCTGCATCAAATTTAATCTATTTTATTTATTCTGGTCTATTTTTAATGTTTTCATAATTTTTCTATACCTATTAAGCAAATTTATATAAACACCACCATACTTCTCATAATTTACAAAAACATGATTTTAGCTTTTATTCCTTAACTTCCACGTAAATCATGGCAACCTTCTCAAATAATGCTGCTCTAGACATTATTACCACAAATACCAACCTATTCCACTCTGTCTCCAATTTCTTTTCATTATTATTATTTTTTGCTTTTCTTTGACTTTTCTTGTTGCAACATTGGGTCTTTCCTGTACTGCTTCACTAATCAATACTTAATCCATTTGGTAATATAAAAGTTCAAAAGCAAATAAAATAATATAATTAAAAACTTTCATATTTACGTTTATTTGTTCACATTTATACTCTCTCCCCCATATCTTCGCATCTCCCTTCTTTCTTCTTCAAGCCACTTCTTTTCTTTTTCGTCAATGGAGGGAAAAAAAGATTTTAGCAGCAACGGCATGCTAGTGATGCAAGAATGGGCTGGCCCGATCTGGCTGGGCCCGTTCTCCTTAGGCCCACATTGGTAGGGGGTCAGGACAACTTTTGTGGGCCGGGCCGGGTCAGCCCATATTAAAATTACCTTGGCCCGGCTCGGCCTACTGGCCAATTTTACATGGGCCGTGCCGTGGGCCTTAAATGGGTCGCCTTATCTTGGCCCATCATAGGTTTAAATGAGCCAGCCCATCTAAGGATGGAATTTTTAATTTTTTAATTTTTATTTTTTAATTTTGAATTTTTAAACAAGTTAACAAATATAAAAGTTTGAATAGTCAAGGGAAATACAAAAAGGGATATTTTATTTACAATTGCCTCATTAAAAACATTTCCAAGGAAAACCCAATGGGACAAAACCTTAGTAAGGGAAAAAGAGTACAATCAGGATAATTATACATAAGATGTTTACAAAATTACTAAAAACAAAAAATATAAAAAAATGTTGTTCATTATGGGCCGACCCATTATGGGCTAAATGGGCCAGGCCGGGCCGGGCCGGCTCATGAACAGGGCCGGGTTGTGCCGACCCGGCCCATCACTATAGCAGGACGGGCCCGAGTCGGCCCACGGGCCTTGGCCCATTGTTACATCTCTATGGCAAGCTTGTCTTTTATTTGTGTTAGGCTTTCCCATGTGATTTGTTTATTTATCTTTTAATTTCAAATTTTGACACATCTTGAAAAACACAACATATGATAAGCTTATGAAAATGTGTCAATTGTGTCTATAAAACGTGATTGTCTTAATCATTTATGCATAATTTTCAAAACTATTAAAATTTCCAGCGAGTATTATCTCGGAGTAGGTAAGTTAGTATTGAGCGGGTAAGCTTAAATTATTTTTGTCTTCTAATTTGACGCGATATTTTCACTATCAAAATAATGCCATCTAGCTATATGGAAGAAATCATTTCAATCTGTTTTTATTGTGCTACGTGTTTTACTATTATTACTTTGATATTGTGTAACTTTGTTCCCTTTTTTGTCTATAAACATTGCTATTTGACATTATTTTTCTTTTGTCTCTTCTCTTTCACTTCCTCTCAATTTGTCCACCGTTCCTCTCAGTTCATTAAATTTCATTCTCAATTATTCCCTTCATTAGTTTATTTATTCTTCTGTTCTCTTCACTGCCGTTCTTATACCTGCTTTATTGATATTTTTCCACATTATAGTTTGTTGTTTAAAGCAGTTTTGAGCAAAATCTAGTTATTATTAATATTTTTTCTTGCATAGGCTCTTTTTAGTTTATTTGTTATGTACAATAACATTAATATCTATTTCATCTCGTAATAAATTATTTTATTATTCATATGATTTATTATTGTTGTTCTAGTATTAAAACAAGTATTAGTAAAGTTTAAGTCATATTTTGTTCTATGATTGTTTTTTGTTAACTACTTTTGTAATTATATATATTTATATATTTATATATTTAATGTATTCTATGTCATATTATGTTTCTTAAGTGACAAAGATGGCTATCTCTTTTTTGACATTTTGAGTTCTATATAGTTTTTCAAATATTGCCAGTGAATATTTTTACATCATTTGGATACTAATATTGTATCATTTGTTATTTAATCTTTTTCACCGTTTTTGTAATTCTCTTTTGATTTTATTTCTCAATATTTTCTTCTTATCCCCTAATTTAGAATTCATTTGTGCTTAACTTTTTTAGTATTTTACTGATACTATTTTTAATCTTATTATTTTTTTCTTTCTTTTTTTAGTATTATGGCTTTTCAAGTGATCAGTTGCTCCATTAATGGGAGGCTGTCAATGCCCAACAACTATAGGCATTTCCAAACAACATCGTCTTTTGCTGTCAAGGTACAACGTTGATCTTTTTCCTTTTATATAGTCACTGATCAGCGGTTGAACCGTAGAAGATGAACGGTCACGTGTGTGTGAATATACACATATATATACACATCTATATATTTTGCTCTTTGTCATTATTGATGCAGGAGCATGTCTAGTAGGAGCATGTCTAGTAGTAGTTATTAGTAACTTGAGTAATTTTGGTAAAAGTTTAAAATGTCCAACATGGAAAACATAGTTGTCTTATGTTAAGAAAAGTCCCACATGGAAAGTGTATGAGCCCTCCGATCGGAAGGCTATAAATACCTTAGTGGCCTGTAAGTGGCCTATAAGTGTAAGGTATCAAGTTTTGAGTAATACAAATCATTTTCTTGAATAAGCATTGCTTATTCCCTCTAGGCTCTCTTTACTTGAGAGTAAGAGGTTCTAGTAATCCTTGGTCAAGCCAACCAAGGTGGTAATTTGGCCATTCTCTGCCATAGTGGGGTTCTTAACCTTGCCAAGATTGTTGTTCTGTGTCGTCCCGCTGTCAGATGACATCGTCATACATGGCTACGTCATCATACATGGCTTTTCAAGTGATCAGTTGCTCCATTAATGGGAGGGTGTCGATGCCCAACAACTATATGCACTTCCAAACAACATTGTTTTCTGCTGTCAAGGTACAACGTTGATCTTTTTCCTTTTATATAGTCACTGATCAACGGTTGAACCGCAGAAGATGGACGGTCACGTCTGTTACACGTGTACATACTTTGCTCTTCGTCATTATTGATTATTACTACATATGTTGTAGGTAGACAAATACATATATATATATATATATGTGTATAGATAGCTGGCAGTAGAACAAATATGTTTGTGATATTCTGGACGTATAATTCATTAAAATGCAAATAACGATGAGCAGCCATTGTTGGGAGCACTTTAACAAGCTGTTGGAGACAATATTAGCATATAAGTGGTCTCCAAAACTATAAAGAACACTTGGGAAAAAATATTTGATGCTTTTGTTGATTCGGTCTTTGAATTTGTTGATCAACCATTGCTGCTCCAGGCTCAGGTACTACCTTTCTAAGTAATATTTTTCTAATGGTCTGATCAAACAATTTAAAATTTTCGGTAACATTAATCTAATTACATACATAGATATACTTATTTGCGGAGCAACTATGTGCCGGTTGATGAGATAGTAGGACGTCCTGTGGTTGTCACCAGCATCGAAGGGAACATTCCAGATAATATTCCCCAAGGTGTTTACGTAAGAAATGGTCAGTAATTTGGTATTCCAAGTTTCTATTTTTGTTTCATAGTGGTACGCCAGAAATGGGTTGTGTCATAAGTTTATAGAGCTGCGCAGAGAAGATTTAAACTTGTTGGGCCAAACCTATGCCACATGTCAAATGTCTCCACCCATGAACTAAAAAAATAAAAAAATAAAAGAAAAGTAAAGAAGAAGAACACAAAAATTTTAAGATTATGGTATAAAATTTTGTTAAAAACTGTGCATCAGATGGCGATATTGATCTGTAGTGTATTACTATTTGTCGCCTAGTGATCTTGTTCGTTACGTTATTGCAATGTAATATGTGGCGAAGTAAACACGGACAAGAGAATTGGAGAGACATAAACTAGAATATGTATTAGCAGCCTTGTATATACACTATACAAAAGAAAGAGACTAAGGAGAAATTATTATAGTTTCAAATAACGATGAAAAATTAAATAAAATATTAAAAAAAAAGGAAGAGAATGGTATTATACTATTTTTGGGCTAGCTAAGAATGAAGGAATACATAATTAATTAATTAATAATAGTATGTTGGTATCATCTTGCTGTGATTGCAGGACCAAATCCACTTTTCGGAGGAATAAAATCAGCAAAATCTATGTTTGGAAAGTCAACTCACATTTGGGTAGAAGGAGAAGGAATGCTTCATGCTTTATATTTTAGCAAAAATAATAATGATTCCAATTGCATTGTTCGCTACAACAACAAATATGTTGAAACCGAAACTTTCAAGTTAGAAAAACAAAGAGACAAACCCTCTTTTCTTCCTACTTTAGGCGGCGATTCATCCGCCGTTCTGTGCGCACATGATCTTTGCTATATTTTCTCATGGTAATGCTACATGATGGATAAATTTTCAGAATTACATCCTTTTATTTTTAAATAAAAAGGAAAACAAACTTGGAATTTCTAGGACTAAGGATTTGAAAGATATAGAAGATTCTCAAGAATTCTTCGTGTAGTAATTTTCTATTTTAGCTGAGGTTTGGAAAGGTAGACAAATATATAAGCAACAGGGGAAGTTATATTCCATCGCTGAAAATCACATGCCTCAAGAGATTGACTTTTCTACGTTGGACACATTAGGCAACTGGAATCTCTCACGAGCTAGGAGCAGACCTTTCACTAGCCATCCAAAGGTATTATTTTTATTTAATTACCTTAGCTCCTACACTTTGATCACGTCATTAATGTTTATATATGTGTGTGTATATATATGTAGGTCTATTTCATAATGTTTTCTTTGACTTTATCTTTTGCTTATGCATACATTACAGAGAGCTCCCGGCACCGGAGAGTTGGTTATTATAGGGATGAATGCGATTAAACATTATGTTGTATTTGGTGTAATTTCTGGTATATTCATACATACTATATTTTAAGAACAAACATTTGTCACAATGAATGTAATTGATTTTATTCATATGTTGGGGACACTATTCTAATTATTTTTCAAAATCTAACGACTTTTTCAGCTGATGGAAATAAAATAGTTCATAGAGCAGATCTTGAACTCCATCGTTGTACTTTTAGCCATGACTTTGGAGTTACGCAGAGGTAAAAGCTAGCTATATTTGAATATGAATGGATTTTTTTCACTAATAAAAATAAGTACTATCAAGAATGTGTATTAGACTATTAATTAACTTACGATTAACTACCAATAGGAGGAGGACTTAGAGTAAATTAATTAGTCAAATTCTTGACCTAAATTAATTGAGTTATAAACACTACAAATTCTCATAATCCTCCTATTTATCCCCTTATTTTGTTTTTCTATTAATACACAAACCCGAGAAATATTGAGTACGTTCAATAAATGTCATGTTATGTTTTTTCACTTTTACCTGTTAAAGGACGGTAAAAAAAATGCTATATATATACACACACTTTCAACTAAGATAGTATTGTATTAATATTGTAGTATGTAAGAGTTTTATACTGTTAATAATTAAAACAAATTAGTTTCAAAAAAAGTGTCAAACAAATGCCATATGTTTTAAAACATTATGTATAAAATTTAAAACTAAAATATTTTTTTTGGAGAGGAAAAAACTAAAATATTTTAAGGGGACAAAACATGAGCCTATGTACTTAAATAAAATACAAAGAAGCTACTTGGCCTCCAGCCTTTGTTGGCTCAGCCTGCCATACTAAATTGTAAACTCGTTAAGTAGCAACTTTTCTACTAATTTTGATCTTTATTTGAAAAATAATTAAGGTCATATATGTAACTTCATTTGCACGTACCATTGTCTTTGCAGGTACGTGTTCTTGGATTTTCTACTTACATTTGACATTATGAGGCTTGTCTGCGGAGGCCCGGACGTGAGCCTTTAATTCTTCTGGAATTCTATATTTTGCGTGCGAAAAAGTCTTTTGAATAATTAACATAGCGCATTCATATAACTGATATATACTACTTGAAAGCAATATGCATGCATGCATTCAATTTGTTGATTTTTTGTGAATATGAAAATGTAAAATTCTTTAGAAGATTTTATTGATCTATTGCTCTCTTAGGAGTTTAATATAGTAAAAAAATTAGGGTTAATTTTGCAAATGGTTCTTGAGCTTTATCCTCAATCCCACTTTTGTTCTAAACATTTAAAAGGTCTTACTTTGGCCCTTAACCTGTTACTTTGTTTTAATTTCGGCCCTTTTATTAGTTAGGTGCATGTTAAATATTTGACCAAAAATCTTTATAATGTCTCACTCTAATCCTTAATTTATTACTTTGTTTTACTTTCGATGCCTCCATTAGCGAGGTATTATCAAGGACCAAATTAAAAAAAATCTAAAGTGAAAAGCTAATTAAATACAATAGTTTTTATGTAACTAAATTGAAACAATTTTATCGTATTGTTAGTCAGATGAGTTTTAATTAAAAAAATATGTTGAATGTTTAATGCAAGTAAATTAATATATATATATATATATATATATTTACAGACTAGCATTAAAAATTCAACTTGATAAAATTGTTTTTGTGTCATTGCATGTATTAAAATCGTTGTAGTCAGTTTCTCACTTTAAGTTATTCATATTTTGGTCTCTAATAACTCTTACTAATTGAGGGAACAAAAGTACAACAAAATAATAGTTTAGAGACCAATGTAGATATTGTAAAAGTTTTCTTGTTAAATATTTAACACCTCACTAATGGAGGGATTAAAAATAAAACAAAATAATAGGAATTTAGGATCAAAAAGAGACTTTTTAAATAGTGTGGACAAAGGAGAGACTCGGAATAAACCTCAAAGACCATTTTTTAGATTAACCCAAAAATTGATGTAGACGACTATGTCGTAAAAAAATTTGATAAAATGGACAGTATATAATTTTAGGAAGTCCATTTAAAGAAACAGTCTTTTACAAGATGATGAAGATGATGATTATAATAATAATTAAGGATAAGATAATGATAATGATGATGATGATGTTTATTATTATAATAATAATAAAGTAAGGATATACTTAAGAAATGCTATTTGAGTCAGACAATTGGGCCAAAAAAATTTATAACGACCACATATAAAAATATTACCTAGTAAAAAACCAAAAAATATTTAAGAATATAAACACATTTGATAAAAATAATTTTAATATGCTAATTAAGAAAGAAAATCAATTTCACGTATTAAAAAAATAAAATTAAAAAAAAAACAAAGAGTAAATGGACTTGAAATGCACTTCTTAATTGAAGCGTGTGAATTTATTGATATATGCATACAAGTAAAACACATTTAAGGAAAAAAACCGTTAGGGAAAAATTATATAGAAATTTAGTATGAGATATACACGTAAAAAATATTACCTGAAAGGACTGCATGAAAAGAACATGTTCAAGTAGGAATGTATTTGAGAAAATCACTTCAATATGGAAAAATTAAAGAAAAGGTATTTAATAAGAAAATTATTTGATTGGCACCATATATATACATGAGAAAAATTATTTGTGAAAAAACGAAATAAGAAATTTTTTAAAAAACACAATTAATATATCAAGAAGTAGATGATAAAAATTATTTTTAAGTAGAGTCATATTAAAAAAATAATCAAAGATTATAAACAAATTTAAAGAAGAAAAAAAATTAAAAATAAAGGAGTGGAGCAACTAAGACAGGAAGGAAAAAAAAAACATCATATCAACAGAAAGAAAAGGTAGAACAATGTTGAAGAAAAAAAACTTTCAACCAATACGGAGAATTTTGGTTGAAAGCAAGGAACAACATGTCAAACATTGATAGTCCTATATATTGTTAGACTAGTTGCTAGTTTAAAGTAAATTAAATATATCTAAAAGTTACGTCTTCTCAATATGATTATGCTAATTACTGTCTAGATTAATAAAGTACGACAAGGAGGAATGTGCAAGGATTGAGGTTATGCCTCCCTATGGTTATGCAACTTCAATCAGATGGTTTAAAGTTGAACCAAATTGCACGTTTCACGTTATTAATTGTTTTGAAGATGGAGACGACGAGGTATATATGCATCACTTATACATTTTAGAAATATATTTGCCTATTTTATTATCTTTCAAATGGTCAAATTATTTATTTAGCGATCATATTTGCGACAACCTCACCAAAAATGCCAAGAAACGAATTAACAATCCAATTTTTTCCCTTTGCTAACAAAGCAGGTTGATCTGGGGTTGTAGAGCTCTTGAATCTGTCATAGATTCAAAAAGTAGGGGGGAAAAAAATTGACAGCACAACTAGAGATGCTTTACTGTACGATCGTCCTTACGAATGGCGATTAAACATACAAACGGGACAAGAGGAGAAGAATCTCACTGCTGACCCAGAAATTGCCATGGATTTTCCTATGATCAATCCAAATGTTACTGGTCTTAGAAGCAAATTTGGTTACACACAAGTTGTTGATCATATGTCAAGCTCTACTTCAGGTGAGTTATAAAAAGAAAGATATTACTATTTCTTATCTTAAATTTTCGCTCTTCTTTCCAACATATTACCATTGCCTTTGTCGTTAAGGCTGGATATTAATAGATATTAAAATTGGGGATGATTATATATATATACTTCATAGCAAGTCTCAACCCTTTTTTTTTTTTTTTTTATTTCCTCTCTCTTTTTTTAAAACTATAATGGTATCGTGCATTAGATTTGAGGTACATATGTTTCTTCATCACTGACATTTTTTTTTTTGGCAAAAAAAAAAAGAAAAAGGACAAAGATTTAAAGAACATCAGAAAAACATTTTCAATATTCAAAAAACGTCAAAAATCATAAAACGAAATATCATTTTTAAGAAAAACATCTCCTTCGCTCATAATACTTTTGAAGGAACACATAAAAATTTTCTTAAAATATTTTTAGAAACTTTACATTTTTGTCTTTCACTTCATTTTTCACATAAAAATTTTCTTAAAATATTTTTAGAAACTTTACATTTTTGTCTTTCACTTCATTTTTCAGCACAAAAGAGTGCAGGAATGATAAAAATGAAATGTGTTTTTAAAATCAAAGATACTTCCATAGTTTAGAAAAAAACAAAAGGATAAATTAAGACGAATTTGAATTTAGAAGGTATATATTGTCAAAAAAGAAGGTATACTTACATATATGTATGTCTGTATGTGTGTTTGTGTATGTATGTATGCATAGAGTACATTGTACTTATTCTAAATCTTGTTATTCGATCAATCATGTAGATAATATATTTAAATTTGGCGGTCTAGCAAAGCTACATTTTGAACAAATAGATGCAAGTTATTCTTCGGTAATATCCTTTGCCACATTATTATTGATCACTACTTCTTCTTCTTCTTCTTCTTCCTGCACTCTGATTTATTTTCTCTTTTTACTGTGTGCTAGACTAAAAGAGAATCTAAAGAGGTGATAAAAGTAGAATAACATATGTTTGACAATAATAAATTTTGTACCGGAGCTGTTTTTGTCCCTAATTAAGGCGGCCTTGAAGAAGATGATGGTTGGATTGTCACTTTTGTTCACAATGAAGATACCAACACATCCCAAGTATTTTATCCCATCTAATTAGTTATTTCTCTTTTGGGCTCTTTTTTTATATTGTACCATATTCATTTATTTACCACATTTATTGTCTTCAATTTTCAGGTACTTCTGATCGATACAAAGAAGTTTTCTGCGGAGCCCATTGCCAAAATTACTTTACCATGCAGAGTTCCATATGGATATCATGGAACTTTCATATCAGGCTCAATATAGCATATCTATGTGTGCTCGAGTAGTTTAGAAGACGTACATCGACTGTTTACGTTGTTCTTAAATTCATAGCTATTAGACATGAGAAATAAGAACAATATTTAGGGTAGGTAGCATTGTCAGTCCCTCAATTATGAGTAATATTGTGTCAGTTTGGTTTCTCAACTTTTTCTCTTAGCAAGTTAATTTCTTGTTAACTTTATTTTTTTTTTATAGTCTTTGACAATTTTAGTCCCTGTCAATAACATTGATGAATGACTTCTAAATCCATTGGCAAGATATCTTTTTTTTTTTTTTTTAACGGTAACAGTTACATTAAGTGCAAAATATTATATCCACTATATTAAAAATTCTTAAAAACTATACATTTTGACACAAAAATTCTTTTCCCTATTTTCTACAAAAGATAATAATTATGAATATGAGTTTGAATAAATACATGCCAAACCAATTAGGTTTTCCTAAGTTTTAATATTGATTATGCCATTTAATAGCAACAAAATATAGAAACTAACATTGTCAACAATTTAAAAGTTTGGAGATTTGAATATCTAAATTTTTAAAATGGGGACTAAAATGTTAAAAGATTAAGAGTTTGAGGACCTGAATGTCTAAACTCTTAAAGTAGAGACCTAAGTGTCAAATGTTATAAAACTTGAGTACCTGCAGTGTAAAAATCCCTAAGCAAAATCAATGTCTTTACTATCCTCATGCCGCTTCTCAATGTAGAAGCCGAATCTTTTTGTATGGAATGTAAATTGCAATCTATTGCCAACTTTAAATACAGCAGGCACTCTATTTCGCGAAACTTCTCTTTAAACTAAACAAAATCTAGAAACAAACGCTCCAGCCCTACGCACATCCAAAAATTTTGAAGTGCACGCTCAAATATGTTTATAACTCTCATGGGATCGCCATTGTTGACCACAAAGTCCATAAAACTAACGAAAGAGCCAACCATCAGCTATAAATTCACATGTTGTGCTCGGTCTGTCCAATTATGTACCTTGCAGTATCTTTTTCCGATTGTGATCAAAATGCACCAATTTTCAAACCACTCTCTAAAACACCTTCCTTGCCTTAATAGAATCATCATTCTTAATTTCAGAATCCGCATATTGATTTCAATACTCGAACTTAGGCTGATGAAGTACTTATCTGTCAAAGAGTATTCTTGCTCTACTTATATTGTTATGTCCGACTTCAAATTCCTAAAAGGCTTGATAAAGTTAGTCCTTCGCGTGCACATTTGTAGCGAATTTTTTAGTGCTGTCCCGTAAGTGTTCCTCACTTGTACATTTTTTTTGTATTTATCGTCTTGAATTGGGCAAAATATAGTAAAAGTCCGACTTTACAATAAACCTTAACAAAGCCTACAAATAATTCCCTAGCAAGATGGAGATTGTTCCTTTGGAGAATAAACTTTATGTTAGCAAAGCTAAGTAGTCAGGCAAATAAACCCTTTTATTCCAAAAGACGAACATTTTCTTCATCATGGTAGGGAAACTTGTTATTCAAGAAAAAGGGACAAAATTATTTTAAAAATATTAGCATCGATTTTTTTTTTTTCAAGTCATACTTCAGTTGAATTTGCAATAAGACATTTATAGCGCTAGAATTTTCTAATTTTTAAAATTAAATATAAAAAAAGAGAGAATTTACTATTATTTTTAAAGGCCCCCAATGAGCGGCCACTGCCACTTCAAGCCATGGCCACCATCATAAGAGAATTCACAATAGCCGATATTTTTTTAGTAGTTATATGATTGTCAAATTTGTAGTATTTTATCTCAAACATATTATAATTTACTATTTTTCAGAATAAAAAAGGAAGAGTTTATAATTATAGTTTAAAATCCTAAAATGAGCTAGCACAAAGATGCATCAGGACTTCACGCCTCTATGGCCACTGCTGCTTTAGGCCCATGGCCACCATCACAAGAGACTTCAAGTGTCCCGCCGAGCCCTAGCCCATCAACACCTAGTCTCTTGCAACCCTCCTCCTATGCACCATTGAGACCTAGTCGCCTGCAACCCTCCCCCTGCCTTGTGAACCTTCCTTTGCTCAAGCCATATCCCGTCGTTTTGATGAAATTTGGGGCATCTTTAATCCTTCTGGCAAGTAGGTTGACCTAAACCTTTTAAAAGAAGGATGAGATTGTGCTGAACACGATCCATAAGTCCTCATTAAGGACATCATACAGCCACTCGCTTCCTCTCCTCCATAGTTATGCCTACCTTCTTGAGAAATGAAACGATTATAGAAGCGTTGATGCCTAAAATAGTGCTCGACTTGCTGGTTCTGTTGTGACGAGCTAGCGCTAGCGAGTTTTAGTTGTCAGTGCTCTCCACACGACGACGTTCTCCTCAAAGAAGATCCTTTGTCTTATTCTTTTCTACCTTCTATAGGCTCGTCTTGAGCTTGCCTTACTTGCACCCTCTTTACTTGGCTTACTAAGAGTCTAGTGGGGTGTGGAAGACAAGGTCAAGGGTTGTGTCCCTCAAATTTTCCCTCTGTACCTTGTCTTCTTCCTTTGCCTATGTTACCCTTGCACTCAGCCCTTTCTCGGTGCAATGAACATAAAGTTTACAGATGTCTTATCCGGTTGAGTTGTCACAATCAGTCTCTCTCTTCCTGGTAACAATACAAAAAGCATATCCAACATGACTGTATTAAGTATGCGTCGTGTGCACGTTGTTAGTGGCCTGACATTCTCCCACAGTTGTGGTGAATAATGCCGCTCAATAGGGCACTTGGCTGGGGGTTCTAAGAGTTGTTATTCATCTTAGGAGCTTGCTGCTCAGGTTGATTGGCATGCATGTTCTGCCTATGAGATGGGGAAATATATGAAATTAAATCTAAGGAGATGAGTCTTATAATTTTCCTTAATGCATATTTCCGGTTTTCAAGTTTTGAATTTCAAGAGTTCTTGACATTTACCATACATCTTGAGTACCAAAAATTCTTTATTTAGTTCAAGGGTAAACGTACTCAAGATAAATATTAGTAATTCTCAATTAAATTGTTTGTCACCATTAAAATTTATCATTCATTCAATTATTGAACTATTGGAGCCAATACTTGTTTTTATTGACAATACCCTATAAGTACTGCATGTTTTTGAATGTCAGATCTGGTCAAAATCATGTTAAAATAAAAAGCACCCAAAACTAATAGAATTTGATATGAATATGAAGATTTAAAATAGAGCTCTATAAAGAATTTTTTCATCCCATGTTTTAGAATTTAAGATTTGAATCCTATAAATTTCCCTCGCCTTAATGTTGTTAACATACAATTCTTTAACTATTTCTTTTTAATTGTAGTTGTACTTGTAGATTCTCTTGTTTGTTGAGCATTAGTTTGGTGCAAAGCGCAACTTATTGCCTTTTTTTGGTTCTTCTCTTGTAAGTTAGTAATTAAATTTGATATAAAACTCAAGTTTTGTTAGTTTTTAGCATCTAATCTCAGCATCTAAAATATGATAAATATTAGTTTGTGTTTAAAAGGTACATCAAGATAACTTAAGATCAATAGGTTATAGATTTATGTAGCAGAAGTTGAATTAGTCAAAGTTTTTTTTTTACGTCGTCATTTAGGTTCATGTCTGTCTTAACTTTAGGCTTTCTGTTGAGTTTGTTTTTTATTGTGGCAGTAGTGGCAGGTTGTTGCCTAGTCTGTAGGAGAAAATGGTTCATAATAGTTGTTAGTAGTCAAGTCTTTAATCAAGTGTCTGTTGTTATTTTATTGGTATTTCCTAGTGGTGTACAGCCTATTTAAAAACTTGTGATCAATGGAATAAACACAACATTTATATCATTTTTTTCTCCTTTTGTTTTACTCTCAGCTTTATTATTATTATTATTTCTTTTGTCTCCATTTTGTAACAGTGGTATCAAACGGGTAAAGAAAAAGAGTAAAAAAAAAAGGGGAATGTTGAACGAGCAAAAAAAAAAAAAAAAGAAGATAAGGCCAAGGGAAATAAATACTGGACAGAAAAGCGTATTTTTTGGTGTAAAAAAAAAAGAAACCATCTCTCTAATTCAAAATTTTCTTTGGCCCATTAGTCAAATTATGCCAAAATTGAAGGGAAGTAAGATAGGTTACTGTAGTCTTTTTGTATTTCACTTGCTTCTGTTTTGCAGCAGCAAAAAAAATGGCATCTGAAGGTACCTTTGTGTAACCAGCTATTCCTTGCTTAAATGCTCATTATGATCCTTGGAGCATGTTGATGGAGAATTTTTTGAGGTCAAAAAAATACTCGCAGGTCGTTGATTCTGACGTAGCTGACCTAGCTGTTGGTGTAGTGCTGTTAGAGACACAAAAGGCAGAATTAGAAGCGTTGAAGTTGAAGGATTGAAAGGCAAAGAATTATCTTTTTTAGGTAATCGATCGCTCTATCTTGGAAACAATTCTCAGCAAAGACACTTCCAAGGAAAGTTGGGATTCTATGAAAAAGAAATTTCAAGGCTTAGCAAAGGCAAAGTGGTAACAACTTCAAACACTTCGTTCGTAGTTCAAAATGCTTCGAATGAAGTCAGGAGAGTCTGTTTTAGATTTTTCTCAAGAACAATGGCGATTATCAACAAGATGTGTATCCACGATGAGAAGATAGAGGATGTAATTGTGATAAAAAAAAAATTCTCTAAACGATTACACCACAATTTAATTATGTGGTTTGTTCAATTAAAGAGTCCAAGGATCGGGATGATCTTTCAATTTATGAATTGCAAGGTTCATTGTTGGTTCATGAACGAAAAATGCACCAGCAAGACAAAAAGAGCAAACGTTGCAGGCCTCCACCAACAACAATCCATCATCACTGCAAAACAATGCTGATCAAGGAAGAGGAAGAGGAAGAGGCAGAGGCAATAACAATCGTAGAAATTCACAACAAAAGTCTGAAGATAACCAGGGAAAAGGATGTGGTCAAGACGGTAACCATTCGATTGCTTACAGACCAAAGACAGTAGACAAATCCAATATAGAATGCTGCAGATGTCACAGGTTTGGCCACCATAAGTCAAAATGTAGAACTAATATGTCTAGAGGATGTGGTGAAAAATCTCACTTTGCTCAGAAGGAAGAAGAAGTGTCTTTGTTAATGGTTTGCAATGCAAAGAAGGAGGTCAACAAATATATGTGGTACATGGACACAGGTTGCAGCAACCATATATGTGGGGACTAGTCTATATTTGTTGAGCTAGATGAAACCTTTCATGGCAATGTGAAGTTTAACAATACTAAAGTCTCTGTTATAGGAAAAGGAAAGATAACAATTCAAACCAAGGGCAACTCTATTTAGATTAAAGCAAATGTTATGTCTAAAAGACGGGGTGAAAAACCTAACTTTGTTGAGAGAGAAAAAAAAGTGTCTTTGTTAATAGTTTGCAAGGCAAAAGAGATGAAACCTTTCCTGATAATGTGAAGTTTGGAGACAATATTTAAGTCTCTGCTACGAGAAAAGGAAGGGTAACAATTCAAACCAAGGACAACTCTGCTTAGACTATAGCTAATGTTCTTTTTGTCCCAAATTTGAGAACAAATTTGCTTAGTGTTGGTTTGCTTCAAGAAAAAAGGACATAAAATCTCTATTAAAGATCGGGTTTGCAGAATTCAAGATAAGAAGTTGGGCTTAATTGCTCAAGTCAATATGACCGCAAAACATATGTTTTTGTTGTATCTCGACAACACAACTCCTTCATGTTTCTCCACAAGATTGAAGGATTAGGCTTGGTTATAGCATTTTCATTATGGGCATCTAAACTTTGGTGGATTAAAAACCCTGCAAAAGAAGAATATGGTGATAGATCTCCCCCACATATTAAAGCTACATGTCGAATTTGTGAAGAATGTATTGTTAGCAAACAACACCATAACCAATTTCTATAAGTGAAATCTTTGAGAGCTAAGAAGGCACTAGAATTGGTCCACTCTGACATTTACAGCCCGATAAATCCACCTTCGAATAGAGGTAAAAGATACATAATTATCTTCATTAATGACTATACTCGAAAAACTTTGGTATATTTTTTGTAGGAGAAATCTGAAGCTTTTGAAGCCTTTATAAATTCTAAAGTGCTTATTGAGAATGAAGTTGGTAGCCTAATAAAAAATATTTTGTACTGGTCATGGTGGCGAATACAACTCACAAGTATTCATAAATTTTTGTGAAGCTCATGGAATCAAGAGACAACTTATAGCGGCTTACATTCTTCAACAAAATGGAGTTTGCAAGAGGAAAATTTACACTATCATGAAATGGTGTAAAGCCTTTTGATAAGGAAAGCCAAAAAGTTTCTGGCTAGAAGCAGTAAATTGGAGCATCCATATATTGAACAGAAATCCCATTCTTGCTGTTTAAAATATAACACTTGAAGAAGCATGGAATGGACGCAGACTAGCTGTAGATCATTTTAGAATTTTTTGGGTGTATTGTATACACTCATATTCCAAAAGAGAGTAAAATAAAGTTAGATGACAAGAGAGAAAAATGTATTTTTCTTGGTGTTAGTGATTAATCTAAGGCTTATAAGCTATACAATCCTAATACTAAGAAAATTGTCATAAGCCATGATGTCATCTTTGCTGAAGACCAGTTCTAGCCATGGAGCAAGTGGCGATGGACAACTTATTCTAGCTGATTTTGATGGTGGTGAATGTACCAACTTTTGGAAGATGTGCTACAACAAGCTATCACGCAAAATGATCCTATAAATGCTCAAAGCCTGCTTACAATAACAGTTGAAAATGAACAACGATCGCAACATGTCAAAAGAAGACCTGCATAGAAACTAATTATGAGGTAACAAGAACTGATCAATCTGAAGATCCACTTACTCATGTTACTATGTTTCCAGATTGTGACCCTATAGTTTTTGAAGACGCTATCAAATAATTAAAATGGATATAGCTATTGAAAGAAACAACACTTGGGAGTTGATAGAGCTTCCAAAAGGTCAAAAGGTGATTGGTATGAAGTGGGTTTACAACACTAAGCTGAAGAAGGATGGTGAAGTCGAAAAATACAAGGCACGATTGATCGCAAAAGGCTACAAGTAAGAGTTTGGTGTAGATTACAAAGAAGTGTTTGTTCCAGTTGCAAAAAATGATATATCAGATTAGTGATTGTATTGGCTGCACAAAATTCATGGCCTATCTTTCAGTTGGATATAAAATTGGTATTCTTCCATAGAGACTTGAAAGAACAAGTATTCATTAATCGACCTCTTGATTATATTAAAATTGGAAGCAAGGACAAAGTTTATGAGTCAAATAAGGCTCTATATGGACTAAAGCAAGCTCCACAGGTTTGGTATAGTTGAATTGGAACTTATTTTTTGAAGAAAGGTTTTCAAAAATGTCTATGAGTATACACTTTTTGTTAAAATTGGAGATAGAAGAAAATACTCATTAGGTGCTTTTATGTTGATGATCTTATAGTCACCAAAAATAATAGTGCCATATTTGAAAAATTTAAATGTTTGAATTTGATATGTTTGATCTTGGCAAAATGCATTATTTTCTTGGTATTGAAATAGTGCAATCTATTGATGGAATTTTTATAGTTAAAAGAAATATATCCAAGAAATTTTAGACAGGTTCTAAATGAAGAATTGCAATGCTGGCTAACTAAAGATCATGAAGGAAAGAAGGTTAATAGCACACTTTAAAAGCAAATTGTGGGAAGTGTTATCAACAAGGCCAAATATTATGTATTCTATCGGTCTCATTAGCATATACATGAAAAATTTTGCACAGATGCATCTTCTAGCTGCTAATAGAATTTTTAGATAATTGCAAGGTACTAAAGATTTTGGACTGTTTTACAAGATCAGAGAAAAATCAGACTTGATGGCCTTCACTGATAGCGATTATGCCGGTGATCAAGATGACAGTAGAAGCACTATAGGATATATATATATTTTTCCTGGGTTCAGGGGCAGTTTCATAGTCATTAAAGAAGCAGCCAATTATTACTTTGTTAACCACTAAAGCTGAATTTATTGCTGCAATTTTATCTGCTTGTCAAGCTATGTGGTTGAAGAAAATTCTTGAAGATCTTAATTTCAAGAGACAGCTGCCTACTACAATTTTTTGTGGCAATTGCTCAGTAATTAAACTCTCTAAGAATCCTGTCCTCCATGGAAGAAGCAAGCACATTGATATGAAGTATCATTTCTTAAGGGATCTCACAAGGAAGGGAACACTTGATCTCATCTACTGCAGGAGTGAAGACCCAGTTGCAGATATATTTACCAAGTCCTTCAAATGGCCTACGTTTCAAAAACTAAGGAAGCTACTTGGAGTTTGCACTTTGGAGAATTTTGTTTAAGGGACGGTGATTTACAGCTTACTATTACTAAACTGATGCTATGCTTATTAGTTTAAGGGAGGGATTGTTGAATTAGTCGAAGTTGTTTTTTATGTGGTCATTTACTTTCATTTCTGTTCCTAATTTTAGGCTTTCTATTGAGTTTGTTTTTTATTGTTGCAGTAGTGGCAGGTTGTTCCCTTTTTATAGCAGATTGTGGTCCATATTAGATGTTAGTAGTCCAGTCTTTAATCAAGTGTCTGTTGCTATTTTATTAGTATTTCCCTTTGGTGTATAGCCTATATGAAAGTCTCTGGTTGATGGAATGTACACAACACTCATATCATTATTCTTCTCCTTTTGTTTTTCTCTCACCTTTATCATTTATTTATTTTGTCTCCACTTTGTAACAGCAGATATATATTTAAAGCAATCATCATATATGTACTAAGATGGATTTTAGAAGAGGTTAGTTAATAAAATTTTTATTGCAATATTAACAAATGCAGACAGATCATTGCATCTTTCTGCATGAATATTGAATCTTATAGCATAGCTGAGAACTGAATATTGAATTTTGTTCCTTGCATATGATTATGTGGTATTTGAAAAATGCTGAATTAATAAATTTCTCAGCCATGATCATTCAATTTTCCGTTTCTGTTGCTCGTTATCAACGATGAGAGTGCAATATCCTTCAAGGGGTTATGCATTTGTTATAAGATTGTACCCTTTTGAACTGAACTTTGAAAGCGCTGCTTCAACGTTGATAGTAAAGTTTTACAAGTATAACTTTTAATTGCATAGTCATATATTTTTCATATGACTGGTGAAATAAAATCATTGTCATTATAAAGAACTTGAAATATCAAGGAAAACAGTATTTGGCTTTGCGGATTAAACTCATTCCATTTAGTTTGTCAGTCGATCGACAAGCAACATGTAAAAAATTTGAGATTATTTTTGTTGAGGGACTCATGTTTACTATATTTTAATGTGGTTCAGCGTCTTAAGTTCATTAGTTTTACTCAAGTATAATCAATGTTGCCATGTTCTTGTACTCCTAAGCTCAAACATGATTCCTCAATATTGTCTCCCGTTCATTTCAAGCTTCCTAAAAGAGTCACATCTATATATATATATATATAACAACTTGATTTATATTTTCCTAATTGTTTGAATTCAAGTGAAGGACTCCTTCAACTGCATCAAGTGAGGGCGTGTGGCGAATAAGAAAATGTCTATTTTCCTCAGGAAGAGCTTGCAACCAGAACTTCCAAGATGACTGATCTACAATGCTTTGTGATTTAGAATGTCAATGAAAAATTCGGACTAAATTCGGGTCCAATCCTTGCCAAGCCCATCAGCCGCATTTACCAATTTTAAATCCTATATCTGTCGGATTTCGATTTCCTTATCTGTTGGGATTGAAACATGGTTTTACTTTGACGTTGAGATAAATTTAATGCAAAGGGGTCCTCTTGGCTTCATGTTGTAAAATTGTATTCCTCCTTTCTTTATTAGCTTATAAATTAATGTGGATTTAGATGCTAGTTGATGGGTATGCCTGTAAAGAGCATGAGCTAAAAAATGATCTCTGTCTGCCTTTATTTGTCTCTTCTAGACATCATAGTTTATAAAAAGAGTTTGAAAAAGGGTGTTGAGAGCTCATGTTGTTTAACATTTGTGTTAGGAAAAAGCTAGTATATAATTTTTGACGGAATGGAATGTGTAAATCTTAACGCAGGAATGCCAATATATGGTTACGCAGATCGAACCCCTTCTATTCTAGGCAATTTTGAGACTCCAGCATTGCTCTATCAGCTGTCTCTTTCTGGGGTGGACTAGAGATATACTGCATTGGATAGCTGGTAATTAATATACACCTATAGAAATATATTTGAGATTAATTTACACATAAAATTATATGATTGAATACCAAGACTTCATAGTTGATAATAGGATAGATTACCCTCTTTTCGCGGTCGTGGTTTGGGTTGCCCGTAAAGAATCTCAACATTTTCCCGTGTTGAATGAATGTTTTAATTTCTTGCTTTTTTTTTTCATGATTACTTTCATGCTTCAGCTGCTCAGCATATCCACCAGACCTCCATATTCCTCTCCCAAGCGTTTTGGAGGTATTGAAAATAAAAGATGCCATTTTGAGAAGGAGAATCTTCTTAATATAAGCTTCCTTATATAGGGACTCATGTGACAATATTAACTAATCTTGGGAAATTTTCTTTTGAAAAGGAAAGGTAAATAAACAAATGCTTTATCCTTTTACTTTTCAAATTGATTCCAGCTGCCAAACCTAATTTGAAAATAAGATGTAATCTGTCTTATTTTGAGTTTTCTTGTGATAAACATCCACTTACCTTGAATAACATTACATAAAGGTGCATTTTGTTTTTCTTTGCCTATTTGTGTGCTTTATTATTTCTATTAGCATGCGTATTTGATGGACCCCACAAAAAAGAGGGCCCAACGTGGAGAGTCATTTGGAGGCTTATACTATAAAAAAACCAGGGTTGCGGTATTACTCATTCGGCTTCATCCAAGGCATAGGTTCAAGTTTATGTTCTATTTCTCTTGGCAATTATATCACCAAATATTTGTAGAACTTTTATATTTAAGTTTTGAAAGTAAAACATAATCAAAGACCAAAGAAAGAGAGAGATCTTGATCATATAGAGAGGGAGAATATGACATCGTCATGTTTGGCCTTTCAAGTCATAAGTTGCTCCATTCAACGGCCGCCGTCCATCCCCCCCAACTACGACCACTTCAAGACATCATTGTCTCCTACTGTCAAGGTTCGAGTTAAATTATTGATCTACGGTATATGATGGACAATCACACTCTCAATCTGCTTTTTCTTTTTTCCTTTTTTATCACTATTGGTTGGTACATATTTTTCTAAAATGTAATTTGATATGCAAATAATGAATAGCAGCCATTGTTGGGAGCACTGCAACAAGCTGTTGGAGACAATATTAGAATAGAAGTGATCTCCAAAACCATGAAGAACACTTGGGCAAAAATGTTGGACGCTTTTGTTGATTCGGTCTTTGAATTTGTTGATCAACCATTGCTCCCATCCCAGGTAACTGCCGCTAAACAGTATTGTCTTTGACGCTTTCTAATGGTCTGATCAAACAAGTCATACTTTTCGATAAAATTAAAGTATTTACAGAGATATAATAATTTATTTGTAGAGCAACTATGCGCCAGTTGATGAGTTAGGAGGTCCTGTGGTTGTCACTAGCATCGAAGGGAACATTCCCGATACTTTTCCCCAAGGCGTTTACATAAGAAATGGTGAGTTTGATATATATACACACACACCAAGTTACTATTTTTGTTTCTTTTACTTGCAATGTGTACACCAGAAATTATTATTGTAATAAGTCATATATTTTATATTTTTGACGAAAACGGAGTTTTCATTTCCTTTTAATCATAAAGAGATACAGAAAATGGCATTGATCAAGACAAAAAATAAATAAATAATTTAAGCATATGGTGTGAAATTTAGTCGAAACCTATGACATTAGAAGGGGAAAGGTAATTCTTTTGTGTACGTATCGTTTGTCGCTTGATGATCTTGTTCATTATGATTATGTGTTATTTGGCAACATCGCATGTGGAGACAATAAGGACAAGTAAATTGGACAGGCGTATATATGATAAAGAACTTGTAATTAGCAGAGCGAGAATAACTAATGAGCCGTGTGTTGAAAAATAATAAACTTGATTTATTGAGTGTTTGTTGGTTGTTGAGATAATTAGTCTCTAGAATTTTCTTGCAGTTAATGTTATTTCTAGAATTCTCTATGTTAGATCAGAGTTTGTATTTAACGTTAGTAGTTGAGAAGTTCATTTACTGTTGTGTCTAGAACTCTCTATAGTGTGCTATATATAGAGATGTTCTTTCCCATTTGTACTCACTCCATCGAAAGATAAATACCTCTTATCTTCAATATCTTCTCAATCTTCTTCTAATTATTCAACAAAGTGGTGTCAGAGCCACAAGATTCTCAAAAAATGGCAAATGGAGGAATGGTTCCCTTCCAAGTTCCGATGCTCACCAAGAGCAACTATGACAATTGGAGTATCAAGATGAAGGTGCTACTAGGAGCTCAAGATGTGTGGGAGGTCGTTGAGCGAGGTCATAAAGAGCAAGACGATGTTGCTCTATCCCAAGCCCAAAGGGATGCCATAAGGGATTCAAGAAAGAGAGACAAGAAAGCTCTCTATCTCATTTTTCAAGCAGTGGATGAAGATGGATTTGAGAAGATTTCAAGTGCAACTACGGCCAAAGAAGCATGGGAGAAACTTCAAACTTGCAATAAAGGTGCCGAGCAAGTTAAAAAGATTCGTCTTCAAACTCTTAGAGGTGAGTTTGAACTTTTATTTATGGAGGAATCCGAGTCTATTTCCGATTATTTTTCAAGAGTATTGGCCATCGTGAATCAATTGAAGAGAAATGGAGAAGATGTTAGTGATGTAAAAGTTGTGGAGAAAATTCTTCGAACTTTGAGTCCAAATTTTGAGTTCATTGCTACCACCATTGAGGAAACGAAAGATTTAGAATCCATATCCATTGAGCAACTAATGGGCTCTTTGCAAGCCTATGAGGAATAACAAAAGAAGAAGAAAAATCGAAAGGAGACAATGGAGCAACTACTAC
>CAMOHE010051091.1:8752-47647 GCA_946598075.1 Artocarpus hirsutus
CTTAACGGGCTTGCATGTGTTCTTGTAGCTGAGGTACTTGCAGAGCTTGTTGCCATCCGTTTTGCTAACTTTTGTCTTGCATTGTGGTGTTGGATTTAGTTGGCCTTTCGCACCAAGGTGGATTAACTCCCCCTACTCTGTCATGAGTTTATGTGGGCGCTTGTTTCTGCTCTTCAATTTTGTTCTGAGCACAACTTTGTCAATTTCCCATGTAATTGCTTCCGGCAACCTTAGAGTATGGTGGTTATGCTCACCTTGTTTGTCAAGAGTATAATTCATTGATTTCCTCTGCACGCACTTCTGGGTTTTCTTCCTTTTGAGAATTTTCCATGTTCCTGACACTGAATAGGTAGTCTCTATTGTTCACAAGCTGCACGGAATGTGACTGAGAGTCTAGGCTTCAATGCCGTCCTGATCTTCTAGAATGGTAGTTCCTGACTATCTTCCTATTTCTATCCTTGCCAATTTCTAACCATGGTTGAGATTTCAGGTGAATTCTTCGAATTTCTAAAAGACCGATTATCATAAGTTTAAGCTGTCCTTTTAACACCAATGTTGACAATAAGAATTCGTTAAACTAATAGCTTATAAAATTTGAGAAAAAAAAAAAAACACATAGAATTTAAAGTAGTCTACTTTAAATGTAAGAGTTACATTTGCATAGTTGCTTAAAGTTTCACTATTTTTGAGAGAATTACACAAAAGAGCCCGAATACCAAAATAATGACATTGTGCTTTCCTATTGGGTATGACCACCTATTTATAGCCTGTATTGAACAAGTACAAATATATGAATAATGAATAAATAATCTTGAATAGTTTCGTTAGGTTTATCCTATTTTGATGATATTGAAGTTTATCCCATTTGAATGAGAGAATCCTCTCGAGCAGAATCTCTCGATCTTGGGATCATGATAAGCATCCGCGGTGTCCAGATCATGTTCGTCGATTAACTTATCTCTGAAGGAATTACACTAGGCGTCCAGCTGCACAGTATTTTATTTTTTTGAGGGAGAGAATAAAAATTGGCATCGTTGAGACAATCTTATGGATAGATCCGAGAAGACTAGCTCGGCGTCGTAGTGGGCGTGTGATTTTCTTCTGTGAGTAAATGTAGCTAGCTAGGTCCAGTCTCTATTCTTTACAAGATTCCAAATATCCTCCATTTACCACTTGAAAGGTGTGAACTTTGCATTAGATTATTTGTGTCCTTGCAGAAGTGGTGAGATAGAACCTACGTATCATCAGAGAGAGGCCAAAAAGAACATTTTACCACTTGTAGAGATAACATATTCAAAGCCAAGGAAAACAGTTCTATATAGATGGCTCTTTCTTTTTATACCTGTCGCTCTCATCTTTTTATTTGCTTTGTTTGATAACGTAGTTCTACATAGTTTCAACTGTTACAGTATAAAGTTTTCAGCTTATAGTATAAAGTAACAATCAGCTATAAATAATATAAAATTCTCATATATTACAGTAAATTTATTTTAATTTTTAGTTTTAATTGCGTTACTAAATACTCTTTAATGTCAAAACGTGAAAATGATAGATGTCACAGCCCCCAATTTCAATAATTAAAAAAAAAGGAAAAGGGGGAAAAATGGCATGGTCCCAAGTCTTTCCAACTTGCTCTTATATGTCTCACGTGTCCTCGTCAGCTTGTTTCATTTTCTTTTTTCTTTTTTTTCTTTTTGAGGGTACGTGTCGTCGTCAAAACTGGGGATCTAGCTTTTGCGCGCAGAATAAACTTGTTCGATTTGCAAGTTGCAAAAGGGAAAATTTGACGTCCATGTCTATTCATGTTCACTATGTTATTATAGTTAATCTTCATATACGACTATATAAAAAAAGCATAATATTCTCTTCATTTATACCCCACTATGTGCAAGATTTGGATAGTCCAAGGCTTAAAAAGTTAGTAGACATAGATTTCAGGTAAGAAGATACATTGGAAAACTTGAACTGCCTAATCTTGGTTTCATTACCTGATTATTATCAACTTGGTAATCTACATCATACAATGGTAGCATATTGTTGGGAATTAAGAAACAAATTTCCCGAGCAACTAGATTAAGGAGGCAAAATAAAGTGAAAGAGAACATACAATATTTAGTGTGGTTCACCCATTTTAAACTACATTCACGGGCTATTGCAGATTTTTTATTAAGGGAAAAATATATAAGTGTTTACAAAACTCAAAACCTAACAAACTTACAAACGTATAACCCAATTATACCTAAGAAAATTGTTTTCAATTTTCTCACAAGCTTTCTATATAAAGCTTATTGTTTTCTCTTAAGGATGGGATGATAGGAATGAATAGAATTGCTGGTATTTATAGCCATCGGCCCCCTCTTTTTTTTACCTAGTTTTACTCAAAAATGACAAACAAATTGGGCTAGTTAAGTACCATCATTTTTTAGCACTTTGTTCAAAGGTTGTAGGCTGTCACAATTTGAAACTTGCCTCCTTTCTTGACAATCTAGAATGGTGGGCTGCTTACCATTCAACAATCTCTCACTTGAAGACCGATTTCAATCTGTCTTCACACCTTGATTATTTACAACATCACTTCCTCGTTTTCTTATGCTTATACACTGACTAAAGCTGAACATACCTTCAGCTTTTCAATGGTTACCGTCTTTGCCAACATATCAGTAGGATTTTGAGTTCTATTAATCTTTTCAAGTTTCAAAATCTCATTTTCTATAACTAATCGATTGAAAAAGTATCGCACATGTATGTGCTTCATTCTGCAATAGAAAGACGGATTCTTTGCTAAGTATATTGCACTTTGACTATCGCTGTATGAGACATTGTCTTCTTGTTTCTTGCCAAGTTCTTCTAAAAAACCTTGAATTCAAACCATTTCTTTGCTAACTTCTGTAATAGCAATATATTCTACTTCTGTTGTTGAGATAGTAACGATTTTTTGTAGTTGAGAAACCCAACTC
The DNA here is from genome assembly GCA_946598075.1 of Artocarpus hirsutus. Classification (NCBI taxonomy): domain Eukaryota; kingdom Viridiplantae; phylum Streptophyta; class Magnoliopsida; order Rosales; family Moraceae; genus Artocarpus; species Artocarpus hirsutus. The sequence goes on from CAMOHE010051091.1 coordinate 11,710, forward strand.
ACTGCTGTACCTCTTAGAGTACAGACATACATAGTAGTGCTCTTTTTATTATCAACATTTCTGGCCAAATCAGTAGCCATATAGCCTGCTAGTGTTATATCTCCACTTTTGAAAAAAAGTGCATTACCTGTGGTAACCTGTAGATATCTAAGGATCTATTTTACTGCTTTTCAGTGTACTTTGCCTGGATTATTCATGTACCTGCTAACAGCTCCCATTGCATATGCAATACTTTATCTTGTACAAACCATGGAATATATTAGACTTACAATAGCTGAGGCATATGGAAGCATTTCTGTGTGTGTACGCTCTTCCTTTATCTTTAGTGATTGTTCCTTGGAGAGTCTGAAATGATCACCTAATGGAGCGCTTATTGGAGCATGCTACATGTTGGACCTGGACAGTATTTTATTAATGTACTTAGCCTGTGACAGTATCAAAGTCCCTAAGTTGTTGTCTTTGTTGATCCTTATTTTAAGAATTTTCCTTGCAATGCCTAGATTTTTCATTGAAAAATGCTTTGATAATTCTAGCTTCAAATTATTGATTTGTTGCATGTCAAATCCTACAACCAACATATCATCTACGTAGAGCAATAGAATAATGAAGCTATTGCAAACTTCTTGATGTAGTAGCAATGATCTGCTTGACATCTTGTGAAACCAATGTTGCTCATGAAGTTATCAAACTTCTTACACTACTATCTTGGAGCTTGTTTTAAGCCATACAAGGTCTTTTTCAACCTGCTAACTAGGTTTTCCTTGCCTGCTTCTATGAAGCCTTCAAGTTGCTTCATATAAATTTCTTCCTCCAAATCACCATGAAGAAAAGCTATCTTTACATCTAATTGCTCCAGATGCAAGTTTACTGGAGCTATTATTTTCAACACTAGCCTAATAGTGGTCAACTTCACGACTAGAGAGAAAATTTCTGTGTAGTCAATGCTTTCTTTTGCTGAAAATCTTTTACCACCAATCTTGTCTTCTAGCATTTGCTTCCATCATGCTCTTTTTTAGTCCTAAATGCCCACTTGTTATGGAGAGCTTTCTTGTCTTTCAGTAGGTCAACTAATTCCCACGTTTGATTGACATTTGACATGAGTGAGTCCAACTCATCTTTCATGGCAAACTCTCACTTGACTGAATCTTCCACTTACATTGCTTCACCATAATTCTTTGGTACTCATTTTGGTCAACAATAAATAATACAAAGAAGGCGAATAACGTTGTACTAGTTTAGAAATTCTACCTAAGCATGTCACTACTAGATTACGTGGTTCTTGTTGAGGAACTTTAGACTTAGGACCATGTTGATCTTCTGGTTGGACATCTGTCTCAGATACATCTTCCAACACAATAAATTCTTTCCTTTTACAATTATCATTGGGGCTACTAGATTCTACACTTAAGCTATCTTTGTACATTACTTTTTCATTGAAAATGACATCTCTGTTTCTAACGAATTTCCAATTTTCATAGTCCTAAAATCGGTAGCCAAATTCATCACTGCCATATCCAACAAAGGCATACTTTTTGGACTTTGCATCAAGTTTGCTTCTTTCAATAGAATCTATGTGAACATAAGTGATACAACCAAACACTTTCAAGTGTGAAACGTTTACCTCTTTTCTGCCCTAAACTTCCTCTGGTAACCTTCCATCCAAAGGAACTAAGGGCCCATGATTTATCAAGTAGGCTGCGGTGTTGAGCGCTTCTGCCACAGAATATTGGGTAAGCTTACATGTAACCTTATGCTTCTGGCACATTTATTCAAAATTTTGCTCATGCGCTCTGCAACACCATTTTGTTGTAGCATCCTAGGGACAGTCTTCTTCATTTTGATCCAATTTGCAGCATAAAATTCTTTGAATCTTTGATCTCTATATCTTCCTCCATTATCGAGCTTTAGAAATGTTGAGGGTTAGCTCGGCGCCACCGCCGAGGAGCTAACTTCAGATGGTTGGCCAAACAGCTCGGCAAAGCCTCGAGGAGCTTACAACTGCCCCCGATGAGCCTAGGTCTTTTGTCCAAGGTGCTTCTTAGGGTCCCCTGAGCCGCACCTTAATAGGTCGCCACCTCGGATGAAATACCAACTCGGGTCAGACTCCCCTTACTTGAAAGTGGGCTTTTACTCGCCATCATTGGCCAACAAATGGCAAACAACTCACCGTCAGATAAGAAGCAATCCACCGATGGAGGAACGTGACACTTGTCTTCTACCACCTAGCATGCCTTGATGTGACACTCAGGCCATAGGTAAAACTCACATAACACCCGGTCCAAGTGGTAGCCTATACATAGGATGCATTTATTGCATTCTAAGAGACAAGCTCCTTCCCACCTAACAAGTTCCTGACCTCTATCAAGCAACCCTTGCCTTAAGCATCAGAGAGCCCTTATCTATTGACTGACCTTTATTTTGCCTCCGAAGCATCCCTTCTCTTGTTGTAGATGCACCCAGGTAGGCAGAGATGAACAAGAAAGAGCTAGGTACCATACGCTGTCGCACGTGGTATTGATTTGACGTTGGACTTAGGTAAGCATCAACATTTTGGTGCTATAAGGAATGCGCCTACGCCTTCACTTAAGCTAACCAGCCATAGCAAAACCAAGTTGGTGACTCGAGGTAACGCCCCGGATGATGGTGCCCGACAAGAGGGGTTGGGAGAAGCCTAAAATCAAAATAATCCGACAAGACCTTTAGGTCATCCCCGGTCTACAAGATCATGATTCGAGGGTCAGGGAAGCATGACGAGGGCTGAGTAAGTGTATGACCCAATTGACCAAGATCACATCTGAGAGCTAACTAGCGCAGTGCGGATACTCACCCAGCAGCTCGCTCAACAGGCTCAACGACAGGTCGACTAGCCTACTACCTTTAGCCCTAGCTGACCAGGTTGGAGGTTAGGCAGGACAGGAAGTGGTCGACCCCAGTGAAGCTGACTCTGAGCGCTCTAGGAGGTCTACTCGAGGTGTTTTGGTAAATAACAAACTCGTCTGAGAAGGACGTCTTGGCGTACAAGAGTGAGCTCTATCACCGTAGGGCTCTCGAGCATTTGTTTTTATCAGCTCAGGTGCCAGGAGGATGCGCAGCAAGGTTGTCAGCTTGAGGTAGGCGACCGCGTGGAGGGTGGAGTATCCTATAGGGTTGAACTACTTAAAGATATGCGCAGTCACCAGTTCTGGAAACTACAACACCAGATCGATGAGATCTGCAACAATCGATTTAGCCTGGATGACGTGGGTACCTTGGCCACCGTTCACAAATGCTGTCATGTAAGCCCCTATGCTACCTAAATTCAAAGTCCCATAAATTAAAGCTTATGATGGGACAATCGACGTAGATGAGCATGTTGAGTTGTACTGAGGACACATGCTCCTTCAAATCGCTAGCAATGTAGCAATGTGCAAAGCGTTTTCCATGACCTTGATCGGACCTGCTCAACAGTGGTTTCAACATTTAGAACCAGCTTCCATCACTTCATTCTGATAGCTCTTCTATGCCTTCTCGATAGCCTTTTCTATGACCAAAACGAGGAGGAAAGAGATCACCTATTTGTATGCAGTTATACAAGGAGACGGCAATGTTAGGAACTACATAAATAGTTCACCCTAGTAGTCCTCGAGGTCAAATATGTCAAAGACGAGACTCTCAAGCTTGCTTTTGTGGGGGGTCTCTGAGGCGAGAAGCTCATGTGGTCCTTGGCCTTCAAGCAGCCGAGCACATTTTCACAAATGCTTGGCTATGCACAGAGATACGCTGATGCGGCCAAATACATGAAGAGCCACAAAGAAGAAGCTGGTAGTTGTTGCACGAAGAAAGAGAAAAAGCAGAAGAAAGCACTAGAGCAGACCATCGCCAAGCAAAATAAGAAGCAAAAGAGGGAGAAGAAACCCGAGAAGCCAAAGATGCCAATTGAGAAGTTCCAAAGCTACACGCCCCTAGTAGCAAGCATCGACCAAGTGCTCGCCTAGGTGAGCGGGAGAAACCTGTTAGTCCCCTCGCCTAAGCTCAAGGGCAGCAAAATTAAGCGGGATCAAATGAGATGCTACGAGTTCCATAAGAATGTGGGACACCATACCCGCGATTGTATTCAGATGAAGGACCAGATCGAAAGGCTAGTCCGAGACAAACATCTAAGGGAATTTGTTGAGTGAGTCTTGACTCCTGGCTCCATGGCTAGGAAGAACGACTAGTCGAGCCGAGACGTTCCAAATCACGCATGAAATGAAGGCAGAAATGCCCTAGAGCCCCCGAATATTATGCATACAATATTCGATGGACCTATAACCGGAGACATGTCTAGTGGGTGGTGGGCTTACATCCGAGAAGCTTAGCTCGTCGAAAGGGGTGAGCTCATTAACATGTCTGAGCATGTTAATAAATTCGCTAAGAAGACATGCCAATCACCTTCACCGAGGAAGAGGTGGACAAATTAGTCTATCCACGTAACGATGCTCTTGTGTGTGAATTGCACATCATGAACAATATAGTGCGGCGTGTGCTTATTAACAACAGTAGCTCTGTAAATATCCTATTCAAGCAAGCTTATGACAAGTTGAAGATCAGCAATGCTACCTTCACCCCAGTTCAAACACCACTATATGGCTTCTCGGGCAAGTGCGTCCGAGCAGTAGGCAAGGCTGGCTTGCCAGTTACATTCGGGGAGGGTGCTGCTTGGGTTACACGCTTTGTTAATTTCCTTGTCGTGAATAAACCCTCCTAGTATAATATCATCATCAGCCATCCTACTTTGAATACGTTAAAGGCTGTAGTCTCCACCTACCACTTGGCGATGTAGTTCCCGACAGAGAATGGGGTCGGGGTAATTCGGTCGTCACAGAAGGATTCCTAAGCTTGTTACGCTAACACAGTCATGGCAACGTCAGCTCGGCAACTCGACATCTTAGCCATTTACAAGGTCAATGAAATTGAATTTCCAGCTGACCCAAAGTCTAGGATGCTCTCTGATCTTGACCCCTGAATGCCTAAAGAAGAGTTGAGGGCTACCCCGGTTGAAGACCTAGTGCCGTTCAGTCTAGACCCAGCGCATCCCGACCGCATGGTCTAACTCGGATCGCAACTAAGACCTGAGTCTGAGCCGACCTTGAGAGACTCCTGACAGAGTATCGGGATGTGTTCTCGTGGTCACATGAAGACATGCCCAGCATCGACTCAAGCATAATTTGTCACCAACTCAACATCTAACCTAACCACAAACCGATGATATAGAAGAGAAGGGCCTTCAACCCAGAAAGGTATGCAGCTATTAATGAAGAGGTCTAGAAGCTCTTAAAAGCATGATTCATTAGAGAGGTCAAGTATCTAGAATGGTTAGCCAATGTGGTCCTGGTGAAGAAGGCAAATGGAAAGTGGCGGGAGTGTATAGATTATACCGACCTAAAAAGGCACACCCAAAGGACTGCTTTCCACTGCCTAGAATTGACCAGTTCGTCGACGCGACCATTGGGCATGAGCTGCTCAGCTTCATAGACGCTTATTTTGGCTACAATCAGATAAAGATGGCCAAGGAAGACCAGATGAAAATAGCGTTTGTTACTGACTAAGGGCTCTATTGTTATGTTGTAATGCCCTCTGGACTTAAGAACGCTGGTGCAACTTACCCACGCCTAGTGAATAAGATATTTGCCCTGCTTATCTTATCGGCAAAACAATGGAGGTCTACGTGGACGACATGCTAGTTAAGTCTGTCCAAGTAGCGGACCACATGGCCGATGTCCGAGTGAGCTTTGACATTCTCTAGGACTATGGGATGAAACTCAACCCGGCCAAGTGTACGCTTGGGGTCAGCTTGGGTAAGTTCCTTGGATTTCTTGTTAATAAAAGGGGGATCGAAGTTAACCCAGCTAAGGCTCAAGCAGTTTTGGATACGCATTCACCTTGAATGGTAAAAGAGGTGCAAAAGCTCACCCGCATGATGGCAGCTCTCTCTAGATTCGTCTTCCGGTCTACCGACAAGTGCTATCCTTTTTTTCAAGCATTGAAGGGGAGGTTTGAGTGGAGCAAGGAATGTGAAGAAGCCTTTCAAAATTTAAAAAGGTACTTAGCCACGCCCCCACTCTTGTCCAAACCTCTGCCAGGGAAAATATTGTGGGTCTATTTGGTCGTGTTAGAGAAAGTGGTTAGCTTGGTTCTTGTCTGCGAAGAAGACAGTGTATAGAAACCCGTTTATTATACAAGTCATGCATTCTAGGGGGCCGAAGAGAGGTATCCCCCACTTGAGAAATTGGCTTTCGTCCTAGTCACCTCAACTCGGAAGCTTCGGCCTTATTTTCAAGATCACACTATAAAGGTCCCGACAAAATTCCCTCTTCGGTAGGTCCTTCAGAGCCCTGAGATATCCAAAAGTATGGCCAAATGGTTGATCGAGCTTGGCTAGTATGATATTAATTTTGTGCCGAGGACAGCCATAAAAGCTCAAGCACTCGCAGATTTCATTACCGAGTTCACCGATGCTGAGCAAGGCACTCGACTAGCCGAGAAGGCACCTGTGGAAGTCCAAGAAGTCCCAGGTTGTAGTGAAAGCCATGCCACGCTGAAGCCAGAATGGAAGCTTTTCATCTATGGATCATCCTACTCGGAGGGTTCAAAAGCCGAGCTGGTTTTGACAGGCCCTGACAGATTCAAGGCAATCTACATGCTGTTGTTTGACTTCAAAGCCTCTAAAAATGAGGCAGAGTATGAAGCACTCCTAGTTGGGCTAAGGATTGCCAAGGATCTTAGGGTTGACCTCATAGTCATACATAGCGACTCAATGCTAGTCGTCTAGTAAGTCACCAGGTATTTTAGGCCTGAACAGAATCAATGGCCACATATTTACAAGAGGTCAAGGCGCTACTCGGGCAATTTAAATTCTATGTATTTAAGTAAATCCCCAATTCAGAAAACTCAGAGGCTGATGCACTTGCTCGACTCACCTCGGGTCTGGGCGACAACGACCTCACTTCTATTCCCATTGAAAGGTTAGGTGAGCCCAGTATTAACATAGAAGTAGTAATTGTAGCCACCCGATCATCTATACCTAACCACAGCCGAATTGCCCAGCGACCAAAAAGAGGCATGTTGGATTCACAACAGCTTGGCTTGGTATTCGATGATCAGTGAAAAGTTATATAGGCGAGGCTACACTACGCCATGCTTAAAATGTGTTGAGCTTGAAGAAGCCGAGTACCTAATGAAAGAGATCCACGAAGGCCTATATGGCAATCATTCCGGGGGGCGATCATTTGCCCAAAAATGTCTTCGACAAGGCTACTGCTGGCTGACCATGGAAAAAGATTGCAATGATTACGTGCAAAAATGTGTAAAATGTCAGCAATTCGCTAGGGTGCCTGGGTAACATGCTAAACTGCTCACCTCCGTAACGTCGCCCTCGCCATTTGCAAAGTGGGCCATAGATTTGATCGGACCTTTGCCCTAGGCCCTATCCTTTTTCAAATACTGCATTATGACCATTGATTACCTCACCAAATGGGTTGAGGTGGAGCCATGCACCAACATGACCGAGGCCAAGTGCACCAATTTCATATGGAAGAACATTATCTACCAGTTTGGGATCCTACATACGATCATGACCTACAACGCGAAGTAGTTTGAATCTTCAAGTCTCCTTTGCCTTTGCGAGCAACTCAGTATCAAGAAAGTCTTCTCCTCCCCGAGCTACCCATAGAGCAACGGGCAAGTTGAAGCCCTCAATAAGGTGATTAAAGACAACCTAAAGAAAGGCTTGAGGTCCTTAAGGGAGCCTGGATTGACGAGCTCCCGAAGGTGCTTTAGGCTTACCGAACAACTACCCAAACTTCTACTTGTGAGACCCCATTCTCGCTCGTGTACGGAGCAGAGGCCATCATTCTGGCAGAAGTGGGATAGCAGAGCTTCAAAGTGGAGCATTACAAAGAGATTCAAAATGAAAAAATTATGATGAACGAGCTCGATTTGCTTGAAGAAAAAAGGAACTAGGCAACCATTCGTAATGCAAATTGAAACCAAGTCGTTGCTCGATACTATTATAAGCGGTTCCAACCGAGGAGCTTTAAGATTGGAGATTTAGTGCTTAAGAAGGTTGCAGTCAAGCAGCCCGGGTTAGGGTCCTTCGGTTTGAAGTTGGATGGGCTGTATAAGGTCATTGGGATTGTTTGGCCAGGCACCTATAGATTATCCGACATGGAAGGAAATATGTTTAGTCACCCTTGGAACGCTGAACTCTTGAAGAGATTCTTTTGCTAAGGCCAGAAACTCTTTTTGATCTCTGGCTATATTCTTTTTGTAACTAGCCCTACACAGGACTCGAATGTAAATATTACGTATCAATGAAATGTAAATTCCTACACTATTCCATCGAGCAATACATGTTTAAGGAAAAAAAATAAATCCCGAAGAGGGATGCCATAACTCTAACCTAGGGGACCAGACCATCACTCTAGAGAGAGAAGGTTGCCCTGACAACTGAGCTGGGGGGCTAGTCGACACAATGTCGACTGTTAGTCCGTCGCCATATGGACTACCCAAACAAAGTCGCCCTAGCATACTTATGCCCGACCAACATTAGAGTTGTACAAGTTTCATAAACTTAAACAAGGCTTTGTGGCGACAGGGTACAGGGTATCGCACGCCGTTGTGCTCTGCCCGACCATGACATGGACTTTCCCTACTCGGATCAACTCCGTAACCATTCTTCCTAGGAATTTCCTATGGGAAAATAAGACATTCTATCACCAAGACATTAAACTCGGGAAGGAATAAGTTGAAAGACAAACTTGAAATAGTTCAAGAGTGCTTCTCCCAAGGAGCACCTAACTTCGCTCTCGAGGTCCTATTTAACTCGACGAGCTAGAGGTTGAACTTCGCTCCCGAGGAACTCCTCACCTAAACTATAAAAGTATCTATCCGAGAATAATCGCACTTAAAAAATTTCAAAAAATGAAATAAATTAAGACTAAGTGATGAACTCGAAAAATAAAGTTTTCATTAATGAAAGTGGTGGGGAGGTGCAAGTAACCGGTCTCCTCCCAAGCTCGAATGAACAAAAAAGATTAAAAACAAAAAATGGAACTAGGCCTCGGCCCCTTCCCCAACATCGCCACCTCTGTCTTCTCTACCTTGGTCGTCCCCATCGTCATCGATGTCCACTTTGATGACTTCCTCCTCCCCCGGCTGTTGTGCTACGTTTTGCTCCGACTCGACTATCAAAGACCAGTCAAAGCCCTCAGCCTCGGGATGCTTCCAAATGAGATAGTCTCAGAGGTCTGTCATGCCGAAGTAATAGTAGTCAGCATACTCCGAGGATGTCTTGAAGTCCTCAACAGCCTGAGCAAGTCAGCCCAACAACTCATCCCAAAAATGCTAGTTCTCAGCCTAGGATGCCTTTAGTTGGTCCCTGAGCAGAGCAACCTTGTCTCGGGATTTGCTGGCCTCATCCCTTGCCTGCTAGGCTTCCCTCCTTGCCTCCTCTGCCTTTGCCTTGGCCTGGTCCGCTTCCTCCTTCACCTTTTGGAACTTATCCTTGGCTTAGGAGAGGGTCTCTTTGATATGTTCTAGCTCTGTGTTTTTAGCACCGAGCTCTTTCTCGACCTCCCTCTTGTCCAAGAAGTTCTTCTTGTACCTCTCCTTCTATAGATTGAATTCTTTTAGGCTGGCCATATAGGCCATGTCAAAGAAGGTGCAAGTCGGAGGAAACACAAAATTCAGAGTGCAAAAAGCAAGTCAAGGGAAGCTCGGGGTGAGTTAATTGCTAACCTTAGTGATGGAGCGAAAGGCAGCACTAGAAAGGCCCTCAAAATTTTCTTCTTGAAGGTGCCACAAGAAATCCTCCTCAGGAACCACCTCCCCGAGGTGATCAAGGACATGGCGGTGGTAATTTGGACGCCTCCTCAGAAGGTCCCCTGAAGAAGGCACCACGGTTATGGTGACAGCGGCCGGTGGGGTCTTACTCAATGAAGCCCTAGTCCTCGTCGGCGGTGGCGGCGGCACTTGGACTGTTGTGTGTGGTCGCTCCAACCTGGGCGGCTGCTCGACGAGTCCCCAAAGCTGGATGATGATGGCTCCTTCGTCAGCCACCTAGATAAAGAAGTGCTTGGCCCCAGGACGTCCACTGTGCTCGGCCTTACGATTGTCACTTACCTGACTGACCAAGCATGTTGGGTGTTTGAAGGGGGATTGATTTTACTGGCTTCCCCAAACCAGCTGTAAAAGGAGAGGATATCCTTTTTGAGCAGAAACGACTATTGCCTCGTTGCCTTTAGCTTTTCGAACAAGTCTTTGACTGCCTTGATTATGTGGCTCGACACCCACGGTTTCTAACTCTATACGTGCCCCTGCTCAAAGGTCGTTAAGACACGCTGATTATCAAGGACGGCCTCACTGGCTTAGACTAAGTAATTTCCCCACGTAGAACCACTTGTACTTCCAGAGTTTGTCCGAGCAAGGGTTGCCCAAGATAAAGTGCTTCCAAAAGCCAATGACATAGTACCAACCGGACTACTAGGGAAGCTTCTTCATCTCGTAAACTTGTTTGAATGCCTCACATGGCATCTCTGTAGCCCGGTAGTACCTCCATAATATGTACATCCTAATCAGTGACCTGTAACTGTTTAGGTTAAGCTGTGCCAAGCACATGTTGAGGTCATTGAGTGCCCGACGTAGAAACAGGTGGAGTAGCAAGTGCAGCCTAGCTCAAAAAATCTCTGCATATAATATTATGCAACCCTCCGATGGAGTCAAAAGGGAGTCATTCTCTTCTGATGCGATGAGGATGATTTTATCCGGGATGTTGAACTCGGCATGCAAGTCCTCAAGTCGAGATTCCATCATGGCGCTGGTGTAGGCTACTGTCGATGTCTACCCTAGCTAGGTGATTCAATAAGCAGTCACTCCTCAAACTCGAGTGACTTTGACCCTCTCATCTTCTTCCACAGTGCTCTCGATCGGCCCTGCCTCCTCGGCTATCCGCTCCTCATCGGAGATGTTAACGGATACCCTACCCACAATCGGGATAGGGGCCCCATAGTCTCGATCGGAGATGCTTAGAACATCGGCTGCAACCTCCAGCTTGGCCTGCTCCTAGGTAGTAACTCGGGACATGCCAGTAGTAGCTGCCCTAATGTAAGGATCCTTGCCCTTACACGGTCTCACCGGGCGCTCCCCATCTAGCAGATTGAGGAACTCCTACTCGGGGACGGTCTGGGTATCGACTCTCAAGATTTTGGCTAGCCGGCCAACCCCACGTCGAATTTCGTAGATGACGATGACCTAGTCCTAGAACTGTTTTTCGACCAGGAGACATTAACATCCTATGAATCTAATAGGTCACTCATCTTTTTCGTGCTCCTTGGGAAATTACCTATTCGGGCTGTAGAAACTTGGAAGCAAAAATTTCTTGGGTTGGTGACTGTAGCTCGGCAGCTAAAACTCAAGAGTGACAAATATGGCTTTGATTGCATGTGGAAATGACGGAGGGGAGAGGCCTTATTTATAGCTGCTTTAAGCGGGAAACCCGAGCACTAAAAATGAAGAGGTGTGATGATTACGCTTGTTAGTAGGGCACCTGCTTGAAATGCGACACGTGTCCCTAATAGCCTCATCGCATGACCCTTCATCTTACCCTGCCTTAGGAAGCCTCCTAATCTTCCATCTAGAGCCGACCTCACCCACTCGACGTAGTCCACTCGGTCGAATATCGACCAGGTGAATTGGGGGGCTACTGTTGAGGGTGAGCTCGATGCCACCACCGAGGAGCTAACTTCGGGTGGTCGGCCAAACAGCTTGGCAAAGCCTCAAGGAGCTTACAACCACCCTCGATGAGCCTAGGTCTTTTGTCCAAGGTGTTTCTCAGGGTCCCTCAAGCCGCACCTTAACAGGTCGCCACCTCGGATGAAGTACCAACTCGGATCGAACTCCCCTTACTTGAAAGTGGGCTTCTACTCGCTATCACTTGCTAACAGATGGCAAACAACTCACCGTTGAATGAGAAGCAATCCATCAATAGAGGAACGTGACACTTGTCTTCTTCCACCTAACACATCTTGATGTGACACTCGGGTCATAGGCAAAATCCACCTAACACCCAGTCTAAGTGGTAGCCTATAAATGGGATGCATTTATTGCATTTTGAGAGACAAGCTCATTCCTACCTAATAAGTTCCAAACCTCTGCTGAACAACCCATGTCTTGAGCATCAGAGAGCCCTTATCTATTGACTAACCTTTATTTTGCCTCTGAAACATCCCTCCTCTTGTTGTAGGTGCGCCTAAGTAGGTAGAAATGAATAGGGAAGAGCTAGGTACCATGCATTACCACACGTGGTGTTAATTCAACGCCGGACTCAGGTAAGCATCAACAAGACACTTTACTTTAAAGCTAGTTTTATTTTCCACCATGGTTTTCCATTTTCTGAATGCGTCCAAGACTTCTAAGTTTCTTTTTACGAAATAAACCTACACTTTCCTTGTAAATCAATCAATGAAGATGACATAGCATAACGAGCCTCTAAGAGATCAAACAAGAAGGGTCTCCATACATCTATATGGATCAGCTCCAATTTTTCTACCTTAGGTGTCGTGCCAACTTTTGAGAACTTGACCTTCTTTTATTTTTTGAAAATACAGTTCTCACATAGACCGACATCTACAGATTTTAAATCTGTTAGTTTTCCCTTTGACAGAAGTGTCTTCATCCCATTTTCACTCGTGTGTCCAAGCCTTTGGTGCCATAAACTTGACTTATTTCTAGCATCTGCAACTGCAATGGTATTCTCAAAGTTTGAGATTACATAAAAAGTACCATCCTTATTCCCACGAGTTATGACACAAGCTCCTTTGGTAATCCTCCACTGATACCAATCGTTGAATGATAAGTAGCCCATCATTCGAGATTGTCAAAAAAGAAGGCAAGTCTTAAATTGTGGATACCTATAATCTTTGAATAAAGTGGTCAAAAATTGTGGTACCTGACGAGCCCAATTTATTTGACATTTTTTAGTGAAATTAGCTAAAAGGAGGAGAAGGTTTATGGCTATAAATACTAGCTATTCTATTCGTTTCTATCATCCTTTATATCTTGTGATTTCTTACTTAAGATAGGCTAGTACAACTTTTTTTGATATAGATAATCTTCAATTTGCATTTTATAGAGTCCAAAGTTGGCACCACTGAATTTATAAATTTTAATCTTCTTTTTATCTACAGCCATCACTTCCACTCAAATCTAGTTCGTTTGGATCATTTATTAAGTATTCCTAAAAGTTACCATCAATTAGAACAATGTTGTCGACAAGCCAGTATGATCGACAAAATTTTACTATTCACAAGTTTTACTATTTATATGAATAGTAATTTTGTAAAAGACTGACAAAATAAACTTTGTCACCACCACCAAAGCTCTGATACTTGTTGTTGGGAATTAAGAAATAAATTTCCCAAGCAACTAGATTAATGGAGCAAAATAAAATGAAAGAGAACATATAATATTTAGTATGGTTCACCCAATTTAGGCTATGTCGATGAGCTGCTGTAGATCTTTTACTAAAAGAGAAATATTTATTGTGTTTATAACACTAAAAACCTTACAAACTCACAAACCCATAACTTAATTACACCTAAGAAAATTGCTCTCAATTTTCTCTCAAGCTTTCTATGTAAAACTTATTGTTTTCTCTTAATGATGGGATAATAGGAATGAATAGAATGGCTGGTATTTATAGCCATAAGCTCCCTCCTCCTTTTATCTAATTTCACTCAAAAATGTTAAATAAATTGGGCTAGTTAGGTTCTACTATTTTTGACCATTTTGTTCAAAGGTTATAGGCAACCATAATTTGAAACTTGCCTCCTTTTAGACAAGCTAGAATGGTGGGCTGCTTACCATTCAACACATATTTATCCCTAACTAATTGCTTTTTGACGAGTTTTTTAAAGTAGAAAGTTATATTCTTTTGGATTAAGGTACTCATGATCAATGATTAGAATGATTCTAACTAATGCTTTGTTACATATTTTATAGGGGTTAATTACAAACTATATCTTTTAGTTTTATTTATTTCACCATTTATCTTTATATTTTAGGAAATTACAAAAGTGTCCTTCAAATTTGAAGAAATTGTTACAATGTTATCCCTCAACAATTAAAAGAACAATAATACCCCTGAATGGAAGGCTATGTTTAGGTAATTGAACTCTACTTTTAAAAAATAGAGTGAAACATAATACAAAACTAACTTTATAATCATTTTAAATACTTCATAAAAGTATATCATTTTAAAGTACTTTTCATAAAACATTTTTTAAGCATTCATTTTTCTTAAAACCTTTAAAATGTTTTTTCAATACATAAAAACTTCTTTTATTGCAACAGAAAACTTCTGTAGTAGTATTCATACCCTATTATAGCATCACTGTCACACTGAGCTCTAAAACTAATTTTAGTGGTCTTCTATAGAATTACATACAACATGAAGGAGCTTATAATGATCTTTTGCTTAGTATGTTCAAACTAATCTCAAACATTAAATCTTTCTTTATAAAACTTACTTCTTAAAAACCTTTTTCGTGAAAACATGTTTTATTAAACATTTCTCGTATAACTTCTTTCTTCAAACATTTCTCATAAAACGTTTCCACAAAACATTTTTCATTGTAAAACATTTCTTGTAACATGTTTTCCATAAATATCACTTGTAAAGAAATATTTCCAAAAAGAAATGCAAGCAATATCATAATACATGATTCTATTTATGCTTATTTATGAATTTTTTATCATGATTCTTAACTTTCTTGAACTATGGCCTAAGTGTACGTATCAAACGAGTTTGACAATGGAACATCAAGACTGTAACATAATTTAGCATGACACTCTCCTTGGATCAGGAGGTTGTTATAGACATTATTTAATGTCTATAACAATAAACATAACAAATGCAAATATATTGCAAATCATGACTTGGTCTTTAAAAGATTATGCATAACAAATGCAATACATATCATATATTTATAAAGAATTTAAAATTCATTTTCTTTATGCTATAAGTAAGGTTTGAAACTTGCTTGGGTAGCACTCTAATGTTTTGAATTTATCCTTTCCCTTTTATTCGTTAGCTTTTTATCTTGTTCAAACGACACCCGACTATTAATTAACTTTCCCGAAACTATATTGTCAGTCTAGTTTTATACCGTTTAACTTAAACATTCTTTACTCAAAATTTTATATCTCACTTGACAATTTCATCACTTAATGTGATACGAAACATTTTTTGTCTATGGACTGTTTTGCTAATTCGGAGCGTTTGGGTCCGTTTTAGCAGTTTTATATAAAAAATGATGATTTTATCCTTAACGGGTTTTTCATAAACCTTGTAACTTTACTAAACTTCTCATTTTACTTTACTATCTTGACACTAATGGGTTACAAAAAAAAATTCCCCCTAAAGTGTTTTCTTAAATCAGACATGTTGGGACAAAAAAGACCATTTTGTCCTTAACGGATTTTAAAATCTTTCTGAACCTGTTTTCATTTGAAACTTACATTTCCTTATTACTTGTAATGTTGCAAAAACAACACATCAATTTTCTTTTTGCAAAAAATCTATATTATTAAAACTTTGCAGTTTTGAGTCGTATTGAAAAAGCCTTGGCGTTTTAATCTTTAACGTGTTTTTCTTTTGAAATCACATGTTCTCTTGAACTTAAAAAAAAAATCTACAATTACTATATTCTCATTGTAGTGCAAGAAACCAGTTTGCATAGTGAAAAACTCAGTTCTACATGGTTTTATAATTTTGACCTGAAATATAAATTCTTGACATTTTTGCCCCTAGGACCAAAAATATCTTATGCCAAAATGCCCAATTTTCTACAAGAATTAAAACCTACAAGAGATCCTTGGTCAATATTCTAATATTTCAAAACGTTTTCCTAGTCTTGAAATTTTATGATTAAAATCTCGTAAAATTCATAACTTTAAATCAGGACGGAATTTTCACTTATCGTCCAAGACTTTAAATAGTTTCGATGAGATCTACAACATTTGTGTTTTAACTTTTCTGAAAATCTTTCATCTCCATGTAGTTTTTGACGGGCAGAACAAAAAGCCATATCTTTCGGTTCGATCCATTTGGAATTTAAGCAGGTTTTCTTCATGAAAGTTGTCCATATCAATGTTTTCAATAAATTCTATGCTAAACTTAATAAATAATTCAGCCTCTAAGTGCCTCACACACTTAAATATTTTTTTTTTAAAAAAAGCCCATAAACACACCTTTTTGCATCTTAACTTTCTTTAACTTATTTTTCTAAGGTTTAATCACACTTAAACCATTCCAAGCACATAATCAAGCACTTAATACTTATAATAATCATACGATAACATTTTCTTTTCATAGTATGATCTAAAATCATTTTATCAAACACTTTAAATGCTTAAAAATGCTTAAACTTTGTATTTTAATAAAGTTTGTCATAATTTCTCATTTTAAGCATAAAACTCCAGTTCCTATTTTTCCACCATCATCATCATTATAACATACTACAAAATCATACCATAATGTCCTTTTGACATGCTATAGTCTAATATATTACAAAACCAATCATGGAACCTATAAAAATCAACAAACTTTCAAGACTACGATTTGGGTCCTTACTATGAGATTTCTCAAGCTTTTTTATCCTCTACTTGAGTGCTTAGACTTTCCTAATCGTCCTTAGCAAAAATCATTAAAAAAAATCCCACTAAAAATCCAAGCAAAAACACTAAAAGTACTAAGAGAAAAGCTTAGATTTTACCTTTAAAATTGCTTAATATTCCTTTACACCTCTTGACTTTACTTCAAAATATCATTTGAAGGCTTGGGGTCATTAAAATTTTGACTGAAAATAGCATAGGAAGGGGCGGTTTTTGCATGGAGAAAAGGGGTTTTTTTCTTGTTTCATGGAGCAAAAAGATAGGATTTTTTTTTCCAACTAACCCTTTTACCACCTAAGACACATCATGGGGACTAAAATGCCACAAAAATTGCCCCCTCCTGTGGCAAATCCAGTTGTCTTAGTGGGAAGGATGTGGCCAAATTTCTATCATAGAAGTGTCACTTTGGTCGATTCTTTCTCACTTAGGTCCTTAATTGTAAGAATATTTTATCTAGGGACTAAATTTTAATTTCAAAAAGTTGCTCCTACTTCTTGTTAAAACAGGCCACCATTGAGGGATATGTGGAATTTTTTTTCACCCTTTGGGTGTCCTTGTGGGTCCCATATTAATTTTTTTACCTAGTCCAAATTTACACTATACTGTGTTTTTCCTATTCTGCCAGTGTATTTCCTATACTGACAGTATTCTTCTCTATACAGTTTACAAGGTCCCTTAACCTTCCATACCAATCTATATTATCCAAATAGTATAATTCCTATACCTCTTAACTTTATACAGTCTAATTTTGTACTGCTTAACTTCATGCAGTATAACCCTTATAATGCATTGTTATAATATTGCATAATTTTTTTATACTATATAATTTCTACATTTTTATATGATATTTTTCTTATACCATAAAACCTCATGCAATATTATTTTATGCTACATTTCCTTGTAATCCATTCCTTGCTTAAACTACAACATGATACTTAATCTTATAAATTCCATATTCACTCTTCTTATATTTGTTACAAAAATTAGATTTAAACAATAATTCTTATGACATTAAAATTGTTCTTAAAAAACTTTAACAAATTTTTGAGTATAAACTTTAGCTCTCAAAATTTGTACTAAAGTTACTCAAAATAATCCTAAAATATTGAATATATAATGCGTTAGAAATTTCTCGGGTGTTACACTAAGCTTATAGACATTTTTCAATTTTTTTCTATGAACTCCTAAACAATTATGCCTCTTTCTAAGCTAGTACGTGATTTTTTATTTATGGATTATAATCCACTTCAAGACTGTTCTTCATAAAAATCGTCATCATCCACTAGATCCTTCTTAGATTGTCTATACATTATTCGTAAAGCACCTAGTAGATAGATTTTAACAATGATAGAACCAATAAGACTAACGTTCAAATTCCTGCCATTGAGGTTCTCAGCATATACCTGGGGGTTAATATTCGATAATGAAATTTTGAGAGTTCGTAATATGGTGAGGAATATCAAGATCACTAGAAGAATTGCTAACAAAGTGAAAGTTTCAAGTAGCCAAATGGTGATTTTTACAGTTCAAGGAACAAAGTGAGGGAATCTTGAAGTTTAAAAGCCATTCGTGTTAATAACCAAAAGAAAAGAAAGAGTTCATAAGGTTAGAGCACTATGAATGGGGTTTTTTTTAGGAGAAACTTGAATTTATTCAACTAACAAAGCAATATTTGCTTTTACAAAAGAGCCCAAAAACTTGGGCATAAAATCAAACAAAGCAAAATAACACAATTTGAAATAGCATAATTATTAGCCAAAAGAGGGCTACATGATTCCCGTTGTGAGATGTATAGCAAACCTTGCCACTTCTAACTTCAGAAAGAAAATCCTAAATATCCTTAATGATATCAACTTTTGTCGCCCAAACATTAGAATATTGTACGCTACGCACTATGTTCAATGCAACTAGTTCGATCACCCACTTCCTGAAACCAACTAACTCAGCTAGCTCCGATACCTCATGAACAGCATGACATTTGCACCAATGTGGGGAGAAAAATAGCCAACAATCCAGCATGAAACTACCCCCAACAACACTCCATCTGCATCTCCCACAACTACACTAACTGTTAGCGTTCTAAAATGATTTTCAGAAATGTGATAAAGATATATAATAATATAAAACTTTTCTAAAACAACGTCGTAGATTATATTAATTTAGCACATATTTAATCAAAACTTACACGATTGAAGTGATTAGGATAAAATCTTCTGTGAAAATTGTTCTTTATACCAAGACACCGTCTTTCTCGTATAATCCTTGGCACCAAATGGATATACATGTGGGCAAGAACTGGGTTTCTACGATCACTCAACTAAATTTTAGTCTCCCACTATCTCAATACGTAAGCAAAGCGAGACTGAAAAAGAAGAACACTTCTCCTCTATTTTTCTTTCTTCTACATGCCTATGTTAGGTTTCCTAGCAAAATTTTTATAGTCTAACTTACACTCTCAATTATTTGTAGAATGAATAGAAGAGCCTTACATATATAGAGAATGAGAGTCTCAATTAATTCTACAGGTCTCCTTTAATTTAAATTAAATATCACATACTTAATTAAAATAAAAGATAAACTTTCCTTTTTCTTTTTCTGGTGTAGGCGCCACACACAAATACAGTATCTATGTGTGTGGTACTAATGAGTAATCAGGAGAGAGAAAAATATTACATTTTACCCAATTTGATTCATTTCCACAATTTAAATTTCTAAATTTGAAAAATCACATTTACCAAAATTAGAAACTTCTAGAAATAGGAAAACTAGGTGAACAAGACTTAAACTGTACATAGAACCCTTCCTTGTATTGTTACATGCCACATACAATAGGTGGGACCCAATGTATGTCTTTCAAAGTTAATTATTATTTATTAATATTAATAGTCTTATAATTTAATAGTTATAAATTAATTAATAATTAACTTATTTTTAGTAATTATTAATTTAGAATTCTATAATTCTAAATTAATTAATTAGACTAATAGTGTATGCAAGGATGGCGGAGGGACTAAAGGATCCATAATTTCAAGATCCAATAAAAAAAATTTAAAAATAAATTTTTAATTAATATATTACTCTTATATTAATTCCAACGTCACTCTACTAAAACTTAGAATTGCACCCCTAAAATTATAGATATAATTACTCACACTTTAGAGTTGTCCATTTGATATAATCATTGCATAAAAATTGATTCTCCATAAATAATTCATAATTAGAGTTAGGTAAAATCCGTTAACTTTTCTAATTATATATTTGTCCTTGAGCACCATTAAATCTCCAATGAACAATTAATGAATTTAATCATAAATTTGAGCACTCATATTATTCAAGACGTGAATCAATATTTAAAAGAATTATATCTACTTCTTCTTAAAAAAGGAATAAAGTACATCTTTACATATTAGCATTCTTGATATCTACTTCATTTTACCTCCAAAATACAAGGAATATGAATAGATTCTCAAATCCATAACGAATAAATCAAGAACCATAATTTCATAAATAGGTGCCTACTAATAATATAAGATTAAGATCATTTTATATATGACCATTAGCCAATATGATAAGAACTTATTATATTTTAACGAAAATTATTTAGCCATTCATATCACATTATGTTCTAGTCTTACATAATTCATTATATACAGTGTACTCACTTAATGAGTCATTATACTGATAATTCAGAAAAGACCATTCCATTTCATTAAAAATGACATACACTAGAAACGCTCAATTAAAGATTTCACTTTAATTAAATAATTAATTATAGTATTTAACTATATATTACTTGACTATTTTAATTATCACCCTTGTATATTATCCTATTGTATATAACACTTATATACAATATTTATAGTCATGTAGATAATTATAGAATTTTAATAATATTTATAAAATATACAAAATACATGCACACAAATATAATAAAGAATTCACTTCATTTATTTATAAATATGTTTCATAAAAACATCATATGTTTTAAAAGGAATCTATCCTAACACCAACTCCAATAAAATCGAAAGAATAATGAATGGTTGCATCCACACTAATTTTAACCATGCCATTGTCAGGGGCCGACCATCCATCTTCACCACGTGCGTAAACCAAAATAGGATTTAGATAAATACTAACTGCAATCACAAAATAGGATAAGAATAAGTGGAACAAAATTCGAATAGATGAAGAGATTTTCTACTTTGAAAATTGGAACAAATGAATTCAAACAACCAATAGAGTAATAACTACAAGTACATATTAAATATTTAAATGTGCCTCACAAGATGTAGCTTTGATCCAATATTCCAATATTTGATTGTAATAGAAGGAACTGGTGTAAATGAGTCTAACGATCTAGAATTTTTTTCTTTTATTTTCAAGAAAATAAAAATTGAACATTTAGGATTCTAAATAAGGGATTAAATTTTTTAAATGTCCCTAAAGTTATTTACAATATGCAATAATATAGTAACTTTATTTTAAGTTACTATATATTCAATGAAATCAACTAACAAAAACTTTATATATGGTATAAAGATGAGACGAGAGATAAAGATTGATGAGTACAGGAAAATGAAACAAGAATAAAAAATTTAAAAAGTTTGAAAATATGTG
Organism: Artocarpus hirsutus; assembly: GCA_946598075.1. Classification (NCBI taxonomy): domain Eukaryota; kingdom Viridiplantae; phylum Streptophyta; class Magnoliopsida; order Rosales; family Moraceae; genus Artocarpus; species Artocarpus hirsutus. The sequence continues at coordinate 33,016 of CAMOHE010051091.1, forward strand.
TTTATAATATACAAATACAATCACTATTGTAAGTGTTGCAAATAAATATGAAAATGCAGCAGAAGGGAGAGAATGTTGACAAATAAAAATTTTCTGAAAACTTTGTTCATCGAGAATAGCTATATAATTTTAATTAGTAATAGAAAGCTTTGGAAGTTTTTACCAGCCTTTTAAAGACCTATCAAGGTATCCTAACTTTCTTCTTTGACACCACGATCTTTCAAGCCAGGCATTCACACCAATAGAAAGATGAGTGGGCGTCAAACTGCAAGAATGAATTAACCTCACACTTTTCTAGATCTGCTATGTACTCAACATATGAGATAGCTGACCTTCTTTTTAGAGAAAGAACTCTCAGTTTTTTTTCTCTACTAAAGTTACGTAAAAGATTGATCTTTCTAGGTATAACTGTTATCTTTCTCTTTTTATATCTAAACAGTTTGTTATTTTTCAATTAATTTATTTTAAATTTAAAACAACCACCATATTACATATATGAGGATAGGATATAATCTACATAATTTATCTTTTTTTTTAAACAAATCACAAAACACAACACGCGATCCATTTATATATATATATATCTAATAATCAAATATACGATTAAATTTTTAATATATATATATATATAAATAAAAGCTTACGTTTACATTGTAATGTACGTAAACGTCATTTTCATTTATACGTCATTTTCATTTATATAATATATATATAATAAAATCTTATATATATATATATATATTTGAATTCAAAAATAAATCATATTTATTTAAGAATAGATTTTAAATTAATTAATAATTTAATTTTGTGTCTATGGAAGAAAAGACAAAATGTGGTCCCACCACACATGTGTCACATAAAATTAAACTTAATTTAAATAATCTTATTATTCAAATATTATCAATTAATTAATTTAAAACATGTTTAATTAATCTCATTAATTAAATAATCAATTAATTAATTTAATTAATGCTCAGTTAAATGTGATAACATTTATCACATTATATTATGTGTCACAAAGAATATTTTTCTGTATCACATTAATATCTCAAGTGTGAAATAATTAATTCAAAATTCAATAACTTTAAATCAAATATGTATAATTCATTCTATACATTAAATCCAATACAGTATTATAGAGGTGGCATTAGGAACTTATGGACCTACAACCCAAGCTCCAATAAATTTGACAATTAATTAAACTATTTAATTAATGTGCCAAATCTATTAGTTTTAGTGTTACTCCATTAAAAACTTGAAACTAAACTCTTGAGATTATAGTGAAAATTACTCAAAGAAAATTAGCAAGTAGTCCATTGATATAATCATTACATATAAGTCAGTCCTCCATAAATAGTTCATAATAAGAGCTTGGTTCAATTTCCGTTTACCTTTCTTATTATTTATTATCCTTGAGTTCCAATAATTCTTAATAAATAATTAATTCATAATCTTATTATGAACAAGCGTTTTTTTGTTCAAACCTCAAATTATCACTCAAGAGAACTATTTTTCTAACTTCCACAAGGAAGGAATGAATTCCATATCTGTATAATATTATTCCTAGCTATTTATTACATTATGTTTCTAAGATGCTAAGTTATGATCTGTGTAGACAAATCTTAGCATGCAAGTCAAAAAAACATAATGTCATAAACAGAAGTCTAATAAATACTCAAGATTAAGATTATCAAATATATGATCATCATAGTGATAAATTTGAATACTCTATTTGTAACGGATGATTATTAGAGATTCATAATTTATCTGGTTTAGTCCTATATAATCTCATTATATAAAGTACCTCAAATCCAATGTCTCTGTATTAATAGCCAGGATAAAACTATTTCATTTGAAATAAGGTTGGACCGTACTTGTAATATTTAATTAAAGATCCTAAAACTTTAATTAATTATTACAGACTATTTAGATTATTATCTATAAATTTTATCTCTAAGCATATAACACTTATATGCTAAATTTATAGTTACGTAAATAATCATGAAATTTTCTTGAAGTTTATAAATATATTCATAATACATATGAGCATCCAAAATTATTATAAATGTCACTTTATTTATTTATTAACAATATGTACAATGTCAATGCTTATAGGGCATCAATCCCAACAATCTCTCACTTGCCCTAAAGCATGCGAGACATGTCTATTGGGCCTAAACCTTCCAAATGTCCCTCGAAACTCTTTGCAGGTAATGTCCTTGTCTGATTTAAAATCAAAATCAATGTATCTAGTAGGAATCAAATTCTTACCAGAGTATACCAACATATATTTTCTTGTTCTCCTAAGATACTTGAAAATATGTTTAATCGTCACCCAATTGATGCCGATTGACTATACCCACCGTATAGCAAATTTCAAGTCTTGTACACAACATAGCATATATTAGACTTCCTACTGCAGATGCATAGGGTACCCATCTCATATTTTCTTCCACTTTAGGTGTCTTAGGACACTATTTTTTTGAAAGATAAACTCTATGACGTGTAGGTAAATTACCTTTCTTGGAGTTTTGCATCAAAAATCTAATAAGCACCTGATCGATGTACGATGCCTGAGACAGAGCCAACAATTTGTTCTTGTGATCTCTTATAAGTTGGATTCTAAGAACATAACTCACCTCTCCTAAATCTTTCATTTGGAATTGGTGGCGAGCCATTTCTTTACATTAGATAATATCCCTTCATCATTTCCAATGAGTAGGATATATCATCTATGTAAAGAACTAAGAAGACCAACTTCTTGTCTTTGATGTACTTGTATACACAAGGTTCATCAATATTTTGATCAAAACCATAAGACTTAATTGCCTCATCAAATCTCAAGTTCCAAGATCTTGAAGCTTGTTCAAGTCCATAAATAGAACTTTGTAACTTGTAAACTTTATATTCTTGACCATTTACTACAAACCCTTCTGGTTGTATCATATAGATGCTTTCGTCAATATAGCCATTCAAAAAAGTAGTCTTGACATCCATTTGTCATATCTCATAATCAAGACATGCAGCAATGGATAAAAGAATCCAAATGGATTTTAGCATAGCTACGAGCGAGAAAGTTTCTTCATAGTCAACTCCCTCTTTTTGGGTATAACTCTTTGCCACAAGCCTAGCTTTGAAAGTCTTAACTTTCCCATCCACTTCTCTTTTCTTTTTGTAGATCCACTTGCACCCTATGACTTTTATCCCTTTAGGTAAGTCTATAAATTCCCAAACTGAATTGGAGTACATAGACTCCATTTCAAGGTTCATAGCCTCTAGCCATTTCTCCTTCTCAAAATCTTCCATTGCAAGATGATATGTCAATGGATCATCCTCACCATTATCAGAGATAGCAACATGTGCTTCTCCAATTTTCGTGTAGCAAGTAGGTGGTCTCACAACCCTCCCACTACGTCGAGGTGGTATGACATCCTGATCTGGAGATATGGTCTCCTCATTTTGTCCTTCGACAACGGTTGTTGGTTGCGGTTTGATCTGATTAAAAAGTAACTCTTCAAGTATAATTTTGCTACGAGGTTTATAGTTTGTCATATACTCATTCTCGAGAAAAGTGGCATTTGTCGATACAAATACCTTCTTTTCTTATGGACTATAAACCAAGGCTCCCTTTGTACCCTTTGGATATCCTACAAACAAGCATACTTCAAAAGGTGGTTCCAACTTCCCGGTCTTTCCTTTCAGCACATGTGCTAGACACCCCCATATACGGATATGTTGCATTCTCAGTTTGTAATCATTCCGTAATTCTAAGGGTGTTTTTGGAATAGACTTAGATGGAACAATGTTTAGATATACTACCATTTGTAGTGCATATCTCCAAAATGAAGTGGGTAATGATGAGTAGCTGAGCATGGATCTCACCATATCAAGCAATGTTTGATTTCTTCTCTCAACAACACAATTCTATTGTGGTGTTTCAGATGCAGTGAGTTGTGATAGAATACCATGTTCTATCAAATAGTCCTTAAACTCAATTTCAAGGTATTCTCCTCCTCAATCAGATCGAAGAGTCTTCACCGACCTTCCTAATTGCTTTTCAGCTTCTGCTTGGAATTCTTTGAACTTTCCAAAATTTTCATATTTCCTTTGCATTAGGTACATGTATCCATACCTAGAATAACCATTAATAAATGTGACAAAATATTCATAACCACACATGCTTGTACATTCAATGGACCATAGACATCCGAATGTATTAGTTCAAGTGGTTCCTTGGCCCTTTCGCCTTTTGCAGAGAAAGGCCTTTTAGTCATTTTACCTTTAAGACAAGATTCATAAACTAGGAAAAAACTAGCTTTTAGTTCTCTTAAAGGACAATCATTTACTAGTCTGTTAATTCTGTCAAGGTTAACATGACCTAATCTAAGATGCCATAGGTATGTTTCATCATCAGAAGAAACCTTTTGCTTCTTGGATTTTGGTTGTTCAACTTTAAACATTTCAGAATTGAGCAGTGATTTTTCATTAGACCTCAAGGTGTAAAGCCCATTTTCCAGATTTGCAAAACAAATATCCAAACCATTTCTAGAAATATTAACATAATTATTATTAAAAGAAACATTAAACACTTCTTTAAACAACCTAGAAATAGCAATCAAATTTCTACAAAAACTAGGAATGTAATAAACATTGTCCAAAATTAAAAACTTATTTCTAAAATAAAGTTTAACCACTCCTACTGCTTTTGCCAAAACAACCTCTCCTGTTCCCACTCTTATTGTTCCTTCCCCGTCAGCGAGCTCTCTTGAAGAACTAAGCATCTGCAAAGATGAATAAATATTGTTAGTTGCCCCTGAATCAATTATCCAAGGTGAAGTATCATCTTCAACTAAACAAGCTTTTAAAATGAGTAAATTTGATTCACCGTTGTTCTTCTTTTCTTTGAGCACCTAAAGATACTTCTTACAATTTATCTTCTAGTGCCCAACTGCACCACAGTGGAAACATTTTCCTTTGGGCTTCTTTTGTTGTTGTTTCTTTTGTTCTTCTTAGGTTGCCTTCCATTTTCTCTTCCTCTTCCTATTTTTTCGAGTTGAAAAGGAGGGTTGAGCTTCTACAACATTTGCCTCACCTTCTTTAGTCTTTTCTTTCGAAACAAACGCGAAGGTTTGTAGCTCATTAAGCAACTCAATTATGTTGTATTTTATCTTGTTCATGAAATAGTTGCATTTAGACTGAAGGAATGCAAGGGAGAGGGTTTCCAAAATCATCCCCACCTGAGTGGCTTCATTTATCACCTCCCCGTTTACCTCGACCTCATAGAGATAGTTAACCATGCTAAGAACATGTTCTCTGACTGAGACCCCTACCTTCATTTTGGCATTCATTATAGCCTTAACGGCTTCATGGCGCACCTTTTTAAAAGGTTTGCTAAACATGTCTTGTAGAGACTGCATTATCTCATAAGCGGTCTCTATGCTTTCGTGCTTCATTCTAAGCATGTCAGATATGCCAACCAAAAGGAAATTGCAGGCCTTGTTGTTTGCCTTGATCCAACGATCATATGCTTCTTGTACATTATGAGAGGCATTGGCAGCAGATGGTGGAGGACATTCCTCCGTCAGGACAAACTTGTAATTTTTGCAAATTAGTACAATATTCATGTCACTCTTTCACTTGACAAAATTATCTTCAGTTAATTTTTCATTTGAGAGAATAGCAAAAATTGGATTAGACATTGTTGCTGTAATGAATAAATAAAATGACATAAATTAAATGGTTGCATAAATATCATAAATATATATTTTGGAATAGTAAACGTGATGCATGATGCATATGGAAAAAACACATAAAATATTTTACTAGTTCCACGATTATTCAACTTTAATAAATAAAGTGTCGTCGTAGGGTAGGTCAAATTATTTATGAATTGAATTGAGACATTCTCAATTAATAAATATATTAAAATATCTCATAATTTTTATATTATTAATAACTATTTATTTTGATCAAGATATAATTAACAAATTAATTATATCCTTATAAGTGTAACCCATTATTTCAAATTTTAACAACTTAACTCAAAATTTTCGTCATTTGGTAGGTCAATTTTGAAATAAATTGTAAAATCCTATCTCTTGGAAGCTAACCTTGTTATTGATTTAAATGGACACCCTTCGTAGGGAGGACAAAATCAAAGAGTCACAAGGCACCACTTAAATCTCACGGTGTTGTGCTAATAGTAGAGAACGTAGATTATATTGTCATATTACCTCCTCCCACTCATTATTTTAAAAAGATGTGTTTTATTTTATGAAACATCCAATGTTTCATAATTCTAGTAAATAAAAACAATTTTTTTAATTACTAGTTTATATTTTGTGTTAATAGAATCTCATCCTATTTACGCTTTAAAAAATTACCAAATATTCTAAAAATCTAAATTTATTATGAATTGTCTAAGCTACCTAACATTAAACAATTTAAAATTAGATAACTTAGAATTAATGTAAATTTTATCAAGTTTTAACTATTAAAACTAAATTCACATTATTTGGTTGATTAATAAAATAAATTAAGATTCTATAAAACCAACCCACTTAATTTAATCTCAATAAATTAATTCTAATACATATTAAATCATTTTATAAACAAATTTATAAAAAAATGAAATAATATGCCAGTGTATGCATGTCATGTTACAATAACTATAAGTGGGCACTTTCTTAGATGACATGTTATAATGCATGAACATGTTATCACAATTATTACATAAAATAATAACATGAAAATAAATAATGGATTTTTAACCAGGTCCTTTTAGATAATTAAAGTTACAACAAAAAATAAATAAAAAAATTGCAGGGGTCTTCTTGTAATTATATATAATTCCCAGCTCCATTGAAGTAGACATCACCAAGAGGTATACAGAGTGAAATCTGCCAGCTTACCTTTGAAAAAATGGTGGTATTTATTTTAAATTTGATAGCCTTAAGTTCATAACTGGGCCAGCAGTCTGTTAGGTTACTAAAGATAACCTAATGGACTACATCTTCTCCTCCAAAAATTTTCCTTCTGTAGGAACATTGTTTCCATTATCTCAAAAAAAAAAAAAAAAAAAGAACAATGGCTACCGTCAATATTTTATTGTCTTGTTGGAGCTCAAAGGCGACTGGCAAACAAGGAGCCTCCCATGCCAGAGATCCAAACGCATAGCACTTGACCATGCTCATTGGCGGAGCTGCAGTAATGGAGGACTTTCTCCGTCATTGCTTCCACTGTCCATGGCCGTGGCCAGTAGGAAAGTCCAACGCTACTCTGCAAGGCTATGTTGGTAAAATAGTATGCAGCAAAATTTTAAAATATTTTATATCAGAAACAATGTTAGGAGCTTTGCAAAGCTTTCCTCTCACATAATCTCTTGAGAATGATTAACTCAGAAATAGCTTATTGGTTTATTGTAAATCAGCTAACTATTATCGGTTTAAAACAATCGCACAAAATTATTGAGAGCCTACGAACAACATCTAATATTTTGCGAAACTAATGATTAAGTAATGAAAGTCACTCTTGGCTCCATTATCTCGGATGAAATCATGTGTCTGTATAGAACTAACACTTTTCGTAAATAAGAAAAATATATATTTGTGCATATATATCTAATCATCTAATAGATAACCTAAAATAGAACGTTACGATTGAAAAAGAAAAAAAAGAGCATGTATATAGTATATATGCTTCAAACTTCTTTTATTTTACGCGTTTCTTCAGACTTCAGGAATTAATTTTAATTCTAATATCTTCACGTGGTTCACATTTAAAATTGGAAGCGAGATTCTTCTCTTCTTTTTTTTTTTTTTTTGTCATATTATATAATGCTTGAGTTTTGTTTTTTTTCTTTTTTTTTAATGTCGGCTTGGCGTATCTCTAATGTTGCATCACTTTTCAACTCTTGCAGCATTTTTTTATTAATTAGTGTTAGGGTATAATTTAGTCAGGCCCAAATTATTTGAAGGCCCAAAATGATAGCCCATTGTTACGATTAGATAAATTCAAATAGAACGAACTGACCTGCCAATTCGACATAAGTAGACGTGTGCAAGCCAATACGAGGGTTCAATTGGATCGATCGACTCGACCCTTTGCGTAATATATGTTTTCGCATTATATTCATCCTTTGAAGGTTGTCCATGGCCATTTCCCAAGTATTCGTTTGATGGGATCAATCAGCACCAACTGATGGTTACTTTCATGTCCAACCGTGAATTGGAACGTGGGGAGAACGTGAACCTTGCAACCCGTCGCAGACTTACATGTGTCCCACTACTGCGGTAATTTCCAGCGTTATTACTCCACTACACCAGACAGTTGGAAGCCATAACTCTTTTTTATCTCTATATAAGGGGATATCATATTCATTGTAGGGACACAAAAAAACACAATACATTGAAACTCTGTCGAATTGATTCCCCACTTTGCATCCTTGTAACCTACACTCAATTCTTACAATAGTGAAGAATAGTAGATGTAGCTCTTTTAACAGTGTGAACCACTATGAAATCTATATGTGGTATTTTTAATTTCTTTTGCATTATCTTTGTTTCATATGAGCTCAATTTTCTTAGTTCATTATCTGCAAGTAATCTAACAAGTTTATTCTGAAGCTTAACAGATCCAAATAACGGTGGCTTGAAGGCCTAAATTCATTAATAAGAGCACAATAATCTAAATTTAACACATTTTACATTTGATTGTAGATCCAACGTCTATAGTTTGCCGCCCACCGTGAGGCCTTCAGATTGCCAACTCCAAGATCTTTAAGCTCAACCATAAATGGCCAACAACTCCAACAACCAACACATACCAGAAATTCCAAGTGAAGAGACTAAGACAACTCAAGCAAATCAACAAATGGAAGCCCTCATGGCTGAAATGAAGGCTTTGAAGAAAATGCTCCAAGAGCAAGCCACACATTCTCAAGAACGTGATAGGAGATAAAAGCAACTCAATAGCAAGAACTGAACCTTGAAGAGCTAGATCAGTTACCAAAACTCACAGATTGCCTTGCTTTCATACTATTACCTATACTATGGGTACTCAGCATTTCCAGCAACCATGACAACACAGTGACACGCCATAGCTGAACAGATAGCAATCCTCCAATAGCCCTATTGGGAATATGCAATTGCTATACACCCATTCAACTCCAGCACTAGTAACAACAATCACAACAACTTCAATAGCCACAACAAACCTAGCAATGCCAACCTTGGCGATAACTACAATGATGACAAATGTTCGTACAAGATCGAACAAATGAGACAACGAAGTAAATGAAGAACTTGAAGAAGAAATTGGAGGCCAAGAAAGGGCGTTGGGTTGAAGAACTTCCCATAATGCTGTGGGCCTATCGAATAACTCCGAGAAGGGCAACTAGCAAATCCTTGTTTTTCCTCGTATACGAAATAGAGGCAATCATCCTGGCTAAAGTAGTTGCTGGGGATCTTCGAGTTAACTACTCGCTCCTGAATGAAGCAAAGAACAAGGAAATGATGCAGGATGCGTTAGATTTGATAGACGAAAAGAGGGACAATGCATTTTATCGCCTCAAACGCTACCAGCAAGCAGCCTCTAGGTACTATAATCAAAAAGTGAAGGTCAAGAAGTTCAAGGAACAGGAGCTCGTACTCAAGAAGGTCTTTCGGAATATGAAAGAAGCCTATGCTGGAAAGCTGGTAGCCAATTGGGAAGGTCCTTATAGAATTCGGGCTGTCATCTGAGATGGGGTCTACAAGCTAGAATGTACACCACCTGTGAAAGTACTACATCTAACGCAAACTGCATTTCTTTCAAATTTTACATTTTTCTATTCAACTCGATGTAAATGAACTATATTCAGCTTGATCCCTACACATGAATATGTTAGCAGCTTGAGGATTATAAACGAGCACAACCGCTTTATTATCTTAAATTTTATTTTCCCAGGTTTGCAGCCAAGTTTCCTAATTAACGCGTTCAGATTCGATTAAGCGTTGTATCGTCATGTTAGCCCTCGATCAACTCTCCCATAGTTCGATCCTACATCGCCATCATTAGGGCTTAACTTTGGATTCGATCAACTTTCCGATCCTACGTCGCCATCATCATGGTTCAACTTTGGATTCGATCAACTCCCAGAGTTCGATCCTACATCGCCATCATCATGGCTCAACTTTGGATTCGATCAACTCTCCAAAAGTTCAATCCCACATTGCCATCATCATGGCTCAACCCAACATTGGGCTCTATCAACTCGCCTTGAGTTTGATCTCACTTAGCCATCTTTATGGCCAAGTCCCAACTCTAACTTGATCAACTCATTCTAAGTTCGACCTCACAACGCTGCTATCATGGCTCAATTTATTACTATCCGGTTTGTGGCATGATCAATTATGTCGAACTCGATCGTACACTACCACCATGGCTCACCAGTCATGGTTTCCTATTACTATGATGATTGGTCCATTGACTTTATGGTTCATTTAGTCAAATTGACTCATCAGTATTCGACCTTTTAAACTGACATTTGCTTAATGTATACTAAACCATCTCATTGGTTTAAATTTTGTTCCACATATTAAAGTTTAATTCAAACAGTTATCGTTCGATTTCCATTTATACTAGAATGGCTAATCCCAAGATTGAACTTACGTGAATCTAAATGAAATTTGATATTGGAAACAGTAAAGGTTGTTCGATACAAAATGTCCAAATCAAAATACAAACTGTCCGAATATTACAAAACAAAACAAAATTATTTTTAAGGGATCTCATTCGACCTAGTTAGGGCCCCAATCGCTTCGTCTAGCTCTCTCTTTTTGTCGTCTCTTTCAAATTCGACCTTCCCAAGCTTTTCTTCATGGTCTTGGTATCTTAGAACTGCCTGCTCATCTTTGTAAGTAGCTTTATTCATAAAAATATTATGAAGCTAAAAGGCCTATATAAATGGAACTGTTTAGTACAGATCGATGCTAACAAGGTTAAATTTCAGGTTGGGATTTGATGTTTTACCTGTCCAAGGACCAAAGTCGATTTGTTACCTAGCCAAGCAAATGACTTCTTGCCAAAAGTGTCTTCGTCGAGTGAGAAGTTGAAACTTCTTGACACCCTCAATGCTGCCTCTTTGTCTTGAAGAATGCTGACATTTTCTAGGACATCGAAGGTCTTATCTGCAACCCTTGCTTCGACGTCTTCGACAGGCCCAGAAGGTTCTACCTCATTTCTCTTCTTCGACACTAGAGGTTGGATGTCGAATGGAGGTGGTGGGGGAAGGTCAGATGTAATGACTGGAGGAGCCGACTTTTCTTGGAATGAGGACTTGTTAGCATCAATACTATTTTTCTTCTTCATTGCTCTCTCTATAGCTTTCCCTTTCCTCATGTCATCAACCGAAGGTAACTTAACCTTCATTGTTGATAACGCGGCATCTACGAGAAAAGTGTCTTCGTCAGAGAGAAAAGTAAGGAATTTCGATGGACCGTACAACTGTTAAAGTGCACCACGGCATATAAAGACCCAATCGACTTGTTTTGAAAATTGAAAAGGAATACATGTTGAGATTTCTCTAAACTTTTTCCAAATTGATGACTTTTCAAGTCGATCAAGGCTGGAAATTTCAGTCCAAGTATGTCTTTTCAATGCAAGCAATGCCTCCAACCTCGCATGAAACCTCTCATCAATAGGGGCTAGATGATTTAGCTTGTAATCTGTAAAAAGGCATTGTTAAGGATTAGTTAGAATTACTACTTGAAATAAATACAACCGTCGATGCTTACCAATGTGACCAAATGCAAATAGGAAGGGGAATCGAGCAGTTAATTCAACTAAGTCGTGATTGATAGAAATGAAGAAATATCTTTCCTCCCAATGCCTATCCGCATTAACAAAGTCTGAAATGAGTTGCTTCGACTACAGCCAATATAGAAAGTAAAAGCAGCCTCTATTCTTGTTGTTCAACTTCAAGAAGTAGCATCGAAGAAAATCATGGATATCAAAGTCAATGCCAACTTCTTCAATAAGGATCATCAAAGCAATCAGTAACCAAATTCCATTTGGCATAAGCTAAGTCATAGAGATGTTGAAGTGATCGACGATCTCGAGCATGAACTCTAGGATTGGCAGTCGAAGTCCGAGCTTGAACCATTTTGTGTATACGTAAAACCAGTTGTCATTCTACATATCTGCTCGTTCCTTTGGATAGAGCAATCAGATTTCTACCAAGTGTGAATCCCATACTTTGATCTTACAGATAACAAATCCCCTTCAATTAAGATGGACTCCATATTTTTCATGAAGAATGACACCCCCTTTGTTGGAGAAATGTACTTTCTTTTTTCCAGCTGTTCGATTTGGTCGACTTTATTTGAAGGCCTCATAGGCCTGTTTCTTTGCTTCGTTGGGTTCTTTGCTTCTCTACTGGTCCAAGCACCTCTGACTTTGGAGCTCGATTCAATTATGGATTGCTCGCGAATCCATTCATCAACTTCGTTTTCATCGTTGCTGAACCAGGGATCCTCACCACTGCTTGTACTCAAATCAATAGCGATTTCTTTCGACATTACTCCTAAAAATAAATTTTCAAAGGGAAATCTAGGGCTTTAAAGATCTAAAGGCTAAAGGTTCCTAAAACCCAAAGAATCTCAACAGTTCTTGCATGTTCTAAACCCTCGAGAGCCTAATAGATCAAGAGATTGTGGATTTTCTAAGGATATAGGCTAACAATGATATCAAAATATTTAGAATTGAAAGAGAAACAAGCCTATGGAAAGAAAAATCACAAGAAAAGTAGAAGAGGAGGAAGAAATCTTGCTTGAAAATCACCGAGAAGCTTGAGAAAATAGAGGAAAATCGCCTTGAGTTTGAAGGGGGGGAAGTAAAATGAAGAGGAGAGAGAAAATGTGTTTTATGCTATTTGAAGGAGTCCAATCAATGGCCAAGATTGATTTTGAGCAAGTTGATCCGAGGGCCAAGATTTCACGTCTATTCAAGTTCTTGCTTAAGCCAAGGCGGTGTCTTTTTGGATTAGGTGCATACATCAATGCTACATAGATATTTTGGAGCCTTCCAATCACGTTGAGACACATGTTATAGGTAGTTAAGTAATATGGTTTCCCGAGGAAGGGCAATGATTCAAGTGTGAATGCAAAGTTTCGATCAAGGTAATGTGTTATCAAACTAAAGTTGAGATCTAATCACTCCTGTAGTCGATTTAATCGACTAAGGAGTGGGGCCTAACTGTTGAGGTAAAATTTGATCATGCCTAAATTGTTTGAAGGCCCAAAATTATGGCCCATTGTTACGATTAGATCGACTCAAATAGAATGAACTGACTACTAATTCGACGTAAGTAGAAGCGTGCAAGCCAATACGAGGGTTTGATTGGATCGATTGACTCGACCCTTTGCGTAATATATGTTTTAGCATTATATTCATCTTTTGAAGGTTGTCCATGGCAGTTTCTCAAGTATTTGTTCGAAAGGATCGATCAGCATGAACTCACGATTACTTGCATGTCCAACCGTGAACTGGAACGTGGGGAGAATGTGATCCTTGTGGCCTGTCGCAGACCGACATGCATCCCACTACTGTGGTTATTTCCCGCATCATTACTCCACCATGCCAGATGGTTGAAAGCCACGACTCTCTTTTTTCTCTATATAAGGTGATATCATATATATTCATTGTAGGGACACAAAAAAAACACAATGCACTGAAACTCTGTCAAATTGATTCCCCATTTTGCATCCTTGCAACCTGTACTCAATTCTTACAATAGTGAAGAACACTGGACATAGCTCTTTTAATAGAGTGAACCACTATAAAATCTGCAAGTGGCATTTTTAATTTCTTCTACATTATCTTTGTCTCATATGAGCTCAATTTTCTTGGTTCATTATTTGTAAGTAATCTAACAAGTTTATTATGAAGCTTAACATATCCAAATAACGGTGATTTGAAGGCTCAAATTCATTAATAAGAGCACAATAATCTAAATTTGACACACTTTACATTTGATTATAGATCTAACGTCTATAATTAGTTGAATATTTTCTCTGAAGTTGTCTTGATGTGCTTAGAAATCAGGTGACTATATTCTGGATCATGTTTTGTGTTTAAATATAAATATATATATATATATATATATATATATATATTCTCATGAACTTTTCAACCAAAAATGTCGAAAGCATAATGTATATACTGTCTTACATTAATTTGTGATCCAATACATGCATAGGCTAATTAATTTCCCAATTATCTAGTTACTGTAAGGTTGGACAAATTAAGCACTTAAACAGTGAGACTCATGATGCATTAATCCCAACTATAATAACATTCGTTATGTTTAACTCAACCGATATCATCCTGTATAAGAACATGCTAAGTTGACCATTCTGGTGATCACCACGAACATTGGACTGATTTTTTTTATCGCTTTCGATATTTCCTTTGCCATTACATGTACCCCAAAAGTATTTGGGCAATTAAGCTTTTGTGGACAATATTATCTAGGGAGTTGAATAATCCGCAGACAACTTTTGGCCCTTCTCTCCAGTACTTACCAAAATCTATAAAAATCCAAGTTATGCATTAGAATGGGGATTGATTAATTCCTTGTTTATTGATTTGTACT
>CAMOHE010051093.1:1083-22104 GCA_946598075.1 Artocarpus hirsutus
ATTTTAGTTATAGAGTAGTTATTTTTCTAGAGCTTTGATTTTGTCTTAATAAAATGTTGATTTATTTTTAGTGCATTTCCATGGTTTATTTGTGTTGTTCCACTCTTAATGCTTCTAGATTATTTAGCCAATAAATTAGATGATTTAGTACATGGGCTTTGGCATTCAAGAGAAGGAAATTCTATATATGGATTGCTAGAACACAACTTAGGTGACTATAAGATTGAGAGATTTATAGTTTCTTTGTAATCATTAGGAGAACTAGAGCTTAATGATTGCCAGTTATTTGATTCTAGATAGAGATATTGGAATTAAGTCTTTGAGCACACTATCCAATTTAACGCTCGAGAGAGGTAATTGGGTTAATTAAGAGGTTCTTGACTAATTAATCATGAGATTTACCTAATAATAAAATTAATGCGGATTAATTATGGTGAAATCGGTGCTCCAGTATTATTAGTTATTTGTTTTCATTGTTTTATCCTATTTGCTAGTTAATTTTATTTGTTTCTTTATCTGATTATCCAAGTAATTTGAGAGCCAATTAATTTCGGTAATTAATGCAAATTAAAACAATCCTTATGGGATCAATATCCAAACTTTGGATCACTTTATTACTTATGACTGTGTATGCTTGCATGTGTTCAATAAATTTTTACTACCGTTGTCGGGGATTGTTGTTTAATTTTATTTAATATCCATACTAATTAGCTTTACGATTAATTTGGAATTTAATTTGTTTTTTTTTATTTTTCTTATCTTTGTTTTTTGTTTTGGTGTTTTTGTACGAGGTACTTGGATATGGTTGATTGACAAGTACTCTTGAGATTTGCTCAATAAAATTCAGTCTTTTCGATTGAAAAAAAAGCACACAGCGAAATTTAAAAATTTTTTTTATCAGAGTATTTTCAAAACATAAGTTTGACATGCTATATGTATAAATTAACCAGATCTTACTAACCTCATAAATGTAGAAAAGCTCTACAATCTGTGAAGAGAAGTAACATTTGAAAAGAGCTTCAACAAACTAGTCTTCTTTGCTATTCTCTATCAACGACTAGTGTGTATGTGGGCACAATCGTATAGCTCTTCCACCAGGCGACCCTCCTTCCAACCAATTGAGAAATACCTAAACCTATAGTTTGTGATTTGTGAACAAAAGCTCTTCGAGGAGTTGTAGATTCTCATCAGCAGAGTCTCGCTCTATGTTTCTCAAATGATCTAAACAACAATGAGTCTCACTCCCCTTTTTATAGAGGTTGGATTCAAAAGTCAATCCTTATCAGATAAGGCCTCAAAAATTTAAATTAGAGTTAAATCAAAAACAATTTCTGATAAAATCCATGTGAAAATATATGATCTATTTAACGCTCAGTCGGCAGGCCAAGCGAGCAAATCGGCCTACCAAACTTGCTCCATCGGCAGGCCGAACTTAAAGATGATCCATGCGAATCTTTATTCCCATTTGAGATTCTTGGGATAGAGACTCAGTTTTAATTCAAATAACCCAATAGAGAAGTTATCTAATTAAAACAGTCATATCTAGATAATCTCTAAGAAAATAAATATTCCTAATAATTCAAAAAGTTTATCTTGAATTAATTCAAAAATTAATCCAACCGATAAATAGACATAAATTATCTGATCTTGATAATTCAACAAGTTTATCATGATTTAATTTTCACAAAATGAATTCAATTGATAAACATATATGAATTATCTAATTCTATCGAATTTTCACCCAATTTGATAATATGACATAAGTCACCAATTATTAGAAGAACACATCGTATCGTTATAGGATTTTTATGAGCTAGCAAATGGGACATGATGGACCTACATAGTTCAAGCTCTCAATAATTATGAAACCCAATATCCCAGATATACATTTCATAATTATCAACTCTAACGTTACTCTACTAAAAGCTTAGAGCTGCACTCTCGAACTATATAGAATTACAAAGTCTGTATAGCTAAGTCTCCATGACATATTATAATGTATCGTATCCCTATAGGATTATCCATAATCGGCTTAAGGACAAGTTCTGTCTTACTTCCTGATTATTTTTTTCTTATGTTCCATTATCTCACCATCAGAAAACTTACCATCCAAAGACGGTATACCATTCGGTTACACCTATGTATCCAAATGGTTGAGCGCTCTAGTTTTTTAACTACAAGATAATGCATATAAGAGGATATCAACAGCTCTTCAAGAAGAGCTATGGATTTCATATCTATGAATAATAGGTCTACACTATCAAGAGTCATGCCTCCAATGTATCGGCATGCATGCCACTATTAAAATGTGGATGTCATCCTTTGGTACATCAAAGACACAAGTCAAGAAAACGAGCCCACTATCCATCTCAGGATTAATATACAACATAAATGATTGTCTAAAGTTAATCGATTTGCTGAGATAGAATTATTAATCCAAATCAATTCACTTTATGTCCTGACCCAACATATCGTCACCTATGAGAATATGCCAATGTTTCTATTCATGGAGTCCACCTCCGATAGTCAAGACAAACCATCTCCCGTTAAGGATATAGACAACATAACAATCTTTACATAAATAAAGCGCTCAACTTTATTCTCTTGATTACTGATCTTATGCCAAATTCTTAAAGGTTTAGATCGACAGTCTTTGACTTTTGTTTGCTTATCATACATTCAACAAATATAAATGTAAAGAGGACATAATTTGGTATATAAATAATAAATAAATTCTTTATTGATAAAAATGTCTCCAAAAACATATTAAATTTTTACTCCTTAGGACATGCATGTCCAACAATCTCCCACTTGTACTAAGTGAGTAAATATGACAAATCTTGTATTTCCATAGCTTCCATATGCCTCTCAAAGTCTCTCCCAGTAAGTGTCTTTGTGAATGGATCAACTAAATTGTCTTCTGACGTGATTTTGCACACAGCGATATGCTCGCCTTCTACGAAGTCCTTTATCACATGATACTTTCGATCAATATGCTTATTCTTCTTGTGAAATCTTGGTTCTTTAGCATTAGCTACCACTATATTGTTATCACAGTATAGTGAGACTGCCTTATACATACCAGGAACTACCTCAAGATCCCTAAGAAACTTTTAGAGCCATACTGCTTCTTTCAAAGCATCACTAGCTACCACATATTCAACCTCCATCGTTGAATCCGAAGTGCAATCTTGCTTCACACTTCTCCAGCTGATAGCACCGCCACCCAAAGTAAACACAAAATCCAAAGTTGATCTCCTAGAATCCAGACAGGATTGGAAATTTGAATCAGTGTATCCTAGAAGAGTTAAGTCCCCACCCGAATACACAAGCATATGCTTGACCTCAACTCAGTAGCTTGGTCCCAGATCTACCTAAAATCAACTTATAGTCTCGACCGCATAACAAATATTTGGTTGTGTGCAAAGCATTGCTTACATGAGACTACCCACTGCTAAAGCATAAGGCACCTTCTTCATGTATTATCTTTCCTCGTCAAAATTCGGAGAGTCTTTCTTAGAAAGAGTAATTCCAAACCCAGATGGTTGCCCACCTTTCTTGGAATCCTACATTGCAAACCTCCTGAGAATTTTATCTATGTAGCTAGCCTGGGACAAAGCTATCATTTTATTCTTCCTACCAAAAAAATCTAGATACCGAGAACAACAATAGCCTCACCTAAATCCATGTCAAATTGCTTAATCAACCATAATTTGACCGATGACAATGCTCCAACATCATTGCCAATTAGCAGAATGTCATCTACATAGAGCAATAGAAAAATCACCTTCCCATCCTTAATGTGTTTGTATACACATGGTTTGTCCACATTTTGTGCAAACCTATAAGTCTTGATTACTTGATCAAATCTTATCTTCCATGAATGGGAAGCCTGCTTAAGTTCATATATTGACTTTAGCAGTTTGCAAACCTTACCCTCCTGACCCTTGACCTTGAACCCATCTGGGTGCTCCATATAAATAGACTCATCAAGATAGTCATTTAGAAAAGCCGTCTTGACATCCATATGCCAAATCTCATAGTCGAGTGCGGCAGCTATGCACAAGAGAAATCGGATGGACTTAAGCAT
Source organism: Artocarpus hirsutus (assembly GCA_946598075.1). NCBI lineage: Eukaryota > Viridiplantae > Streptophyta > Magnoliopsida > Rosales > Moraceae > Artocarpus > Artocarpus hirsutus. Next base: position 5,174 of record CAMOHE010051093.1, read on the forward strand.
GGCTACTGGCAAAAAGGTTTCCTCATAATCGATTCCTTCCTTTTGTATGTAACCCTTAGCTACCAGTCTAGCCTTAAAGGTTTCAACCTTTCCATCCACTTCTCCTTTCCTCTTGTAGATCCACTTACACTCTATGGGTTTTACTCCTTTGAGAAGATCCACAAGCTCCAAGAGCCAATTAGTCTCCGTAGTCTTTATCTCTATATTCATGGCTTCTGTCTAGAGTTTTGAATTAACATCTTCCATAGCCTTTGTGTAAGTGCAAGGATCCCTGTCATGTCTGGTTCTGCCAAGAAGGCCTCACCATTGAACATATACCTCTTGGGTTGACGCCCGATCCTCCTACTATACCGAAGCCCCTTATGTTGTTGTTTGGGTTCGTTTGATTTTTCTATACCGATTGGAGTAGTTTCTACCAGAACCCCTAGAGTGATCGGATCACTCCTCAACTCCTTAGCACCACTTTACTTTGAGGCTTAAAGTTGTCCATGTAACTCTCCTCAAGGAAAGTTGTATTAGTTGAAACTACGACTGGGTTTTAGAAATAACCCTCTTTAGTGCCTTTTGGATATCCTACAAATACACAAACTTCCAAACATGCTTCCAACTTATTCGCATCCTTAAACATGACATGAGCTGGGCATCCCCATATGTGAATGTGGTTTAAGGATGTCTTCCTACCTGTTCATAACTCATGAGGAGTTTTAGAAACTGATTTTGAAGGCACATTGTTCAAAAGATAACATTCGGTTTATGTGTATATCCCCAAAATGACAAAGGCAATGATGAATAACTCATCATGGACCTAACCATGTCCAACAAAGTCCTATTTCTTCTCTTCGTTATGCCATTCTGCTATGGAGTACCCGACATAGTCAAATAGGATAAAATCCCATTCTTTAATAAGTGTCCTAAGAACTCATCAGAAGAGTATTCACCACCTCGATTGGATCGAAGTGCCTTTATGGGTTTACCCAATTACTTTTCCACTTTAGCTCAAAACTCCTTAAACTTGTTATAAGTTTCATTTTTGTGGTGTATTAGGTATACATACCCATACCTTGAGTAATCATCAATAAAAGTGATGAAGTATTCATACTCTCCTCATGCCTGGATGTTCATCGGCCCGTAAACATCACTATGCATAAGTTCTAGAACCCTTTTGACCCTATTGCCTTTAGACCTAAATGATCTTTTGGTCATTTTACCCTCTAAATAAGATTCACATTGTGGTATAGATTCCACCTTTAAGTGACTTAAAGGTCCATCCCTTACCAACCTTTGAATCCTATTCAGGTTAATATGACCAAGTCACCAATGTCAAAGATAAGTTTTATTAGAGTGAGAAGCTTTAAGAATTTTAAAGTTATTATCATTCATCTCAGCATCAAGCAATAAGTCTGTCTTAGGTTTGATAAAATATACATTATTTTGCATCCATCCAAACAGATAAAAGATTTGTTTTTACGAATCACCACTTTGTTATTAAAAGAAACTAAATAGAAGTCTTTAAATAAACAAGCTATAAAAATTAAATTCCTTTTAAATTTAGGAACATAAAAACAATCTCCCAAAATTAAATTCCTATAATTATCAAAATATAGATTGACATCTTTCACTGCTTCAACTAGGCCAAGGATCCATAGCCCATCCGAAGCGTGAAGTCTTCATGTAGTAGACTTCTCGTTTCTTTAAGCCCCTGTAGAGAAACACAAACATGATTAGTTGCTCTGGAATCTATGACCCAAATGTCACTTGATTCCTTAACCAAACAAGTTTCTAAATATAGAAGATCACATGTAACTTCTCGGGAAAGGAAGTCCCTATAATTCTTCTTAATGTGTCTGACCTTCCCGTAGAAGAAGCACTTTAGCTTTTTCAGGTTCTTCTTCTTTTTCCTCTTGTTCTTGCTGTTTGTAGGAATAGAAGACTTACTATTCTTGGCCCATTGTTTCTTCTAATTTCCAAGGTTGGGATTGGGACTAGAAGTAGCCGCCAAGTTGGCCTCATCACTAGCAGAGATTCCCTGATCAATAGTTCAAACTCTTTTAACTATATCATTAACTCCATCAAGGTCATATTCGGCCTGTTGCTCAAATTAAATGTAGCTCCAAATGAAATGAATTTCTTAGACAGAGTCTCAAAGACCATAGTCATCTAAGTTTCAGCATCGATATTAGCTCCATTAGTCTAAGCCTCAGCATGGTAACCCATGACTAACATCATATACTCCTTTACAAACGTCCCAGTCTTTGTTTATAGTTTAAGAGTTTTTGAAGCATCCCTTGCTGCTTTGTTAAGGCCTGGCCTGCAAACATGTCTTCTAGATTATCCAAGATCTGCTTAGCAGTCTCATAATCCTTATGTTGAGCCTGTAGCATGTTTTTCATGCTAGCCATAACATAGTAGTGGGCTTGATTGTTAGCAATATCTTTCCAACAATCATATGTTTGGATTTGATTGTTGGTGGAATCTCCTATACGCTCGGGAGGACAAGGTGTTGTCAGCACAAATTTCAGTATTTTAAAGGACAAGATGATGTTTAGGTTCTGTTTTCAATCATTATAATTCTCTCTAGTTAATTAGTTTTTGTCAAGTATAGATGATAAAGCATTTTTAGACATTTAATATACAATAAAGAATCATATACTTAACATAAGCAAACATATAATAATAATTTATTAAGATAACATAATCATGTAAAACATCAAATGTGTTTATGTGTTAAAACCTTGAAAATACCACAACCTTACAATGATAATTTCTAACTCAAAAATTCAACAAGCTCCTAGGGGAGTCTTTCCAATTTCAAGTAGGATCACGGATTCCCTTTTGATTAATATATGCCATCCAATGATGGAGGCCGTAGGTCTTCTCTTTGAAAACCTTCTCCCACTCATTCTTTTGAAATCAAGGTTTTATTTTAAAAATATGCATGAATAATTTTTAATGAGTGGTACTCCTTATTCTATATGACATGTTATCAATATTCATGGCAAATCATATTATAATGCAGACAAGCAAAGCAATTATGCAAAGCCACAAGCAAAATAATAACAAATAACCGCACTATTATGATTCCACCTTTGAGAAAAGAAAACAAAGATTACAAGAGAATAATTGAAACATGTTATCAATTCTTCATTCTTGAATCTTCAAATTGTATCATTCTTCATGTAATGTCCATCCTCAAGTCTTTAATCCAGCATAGATCGAACACTTCATATTTTTGGTCATATCCAAATTTAATGTTTCTTAGAATTGTCCCGCAATAAAATCAAAACTGCATCAAAAAATGCACTATTTTTGAAAAATCATAGCTCTCTACTGGCATGCTGATTTGTGTGATTGGCCTGCCAGTTATGATCCATCGACTTACTGATCATGACAGTTTGGCCTATCGAACTTGAAAGTTTGGCTTGTCACCAGAGCCACCAGATTTTTGCCTGCTGATGGCCTATCGAACCTAAAGTCTGGCTTGCCAATCTATGACCATCGGCCTATCGGACCAAAAGGTTTGGGATGCTAAACAAGCAGAAACCACATTTTTCAAAAAATACAGTTTTTAATGCAATCTATTAATTTTGCTTTAAATAATTTAAAAACATAAAATTAGAGACTCAGGAAATACTAGGAACGCTATCATCCATCTTCAAGATCTATCTTTTAGATCCATCTTCTCCAAATAATTATTTAATTACAAAATTCTTACGAATTTAAAATTAAATAATAATTCCTAGACGGAAATAATAGTCCACGATCTAATTACATGAAAAACCTAGATACACTTTCTAACTTCTAAGGAACCATAACCGGTATAAATTGATTAATTAATAAATAATCAAATAATAATTCAATCAACCACAATTAATTAATAAACATTCGCCAAATAATCCATGACAACATATATAAATATATAGAAACCTAGAGTGCCAACTCTCTATAAAATTAAATTCAAGCATAGAAGAGATCAAGATTATACAATTTATACATATAGCATGATCACAAACTTGTAAATTTACGTACAAACTAAGGCTCTGATACTAATTGTTGGAAAAATAGTACATAGTAGAATTTAAAAATTTTTTATATTAGAGTATTTTTAAAAACACAAGTTTGATTTGCTATATGCATAAATTAACCAGATCTTACTAACCTCGTAAATGCAGAAAAGCTCTACAAGCCATGAAGAGAAGTAATATTCTAGAAGAGCTTCAACTAACTAGTCTTCTTTGCTATTCTCTATCCACGACTGGTTTGTGTGTGGGCACACTTATATAGCTCTTCCACCAAGCAACTTTCCTTCCAACCAATTGAGAAATACCCAAAGCAATAGTTCGTGATTTGTGAACAATAGCTCTTCGGGGAGTTGTAGAGTCTCACTCAAGATTTCTCAACTGATCTAAACAACAATGAGTCTTACTCCCCTTTTTATAGAGGTTGGGTCTAGGAGTCAATCCTTATCGGATAAGGCCTTGAAAATTCAAATTAGAGTCAAATCAAAAATAATATCTGATAAAATCCATGTGAAAATGCTTGATCTATTTAACGCTCGATCGCCAGGCCAAACTAGCAGATTGGCCTACCAAACTTGCTCCATCGGCAAGCCAAACTTAAAGATCAGCATGCCAAACTTTTGATAAATGATCCATGCGAATCTTTATTTCCCACTCAAGATTCTTAGGATAAAGCCCCAGTTTTAATTCAAATAACCCAATAGAGAATTATCTAATTAAAATAGTCATATTTAGATAATCTCTAGGAAAATAAATATTCTTAATAATTTAACAAGCTTATCTTGAATTAATTCAAAAATTAATCCAGCCAATAAACAAATATGAATTATCTAATCTCGATAATTCAACAAGTTTATCTTGAATTAATTTTCATAAAATTAATTCAATCGATAAACAGACATGAATTATCTGATTCTATCAAATTTTCACCCAATCTGATAATATGACACAAGTCACCAATTATTAGAAGAACACACCATATCGTTATAGGATTTTTATGAGCCAACAAAGGGGACCTGATGGACCTATATAGTTCAAGCTCCCGATAATTATAAAACCTAATATCTCAGATATACATTTCATAATTATCAACTCTAACGCTACTCCACTAAAAGCTTAGAGCTATACTCTATAACTATATAGAATTATGAAGCCCGTATAGCTAAGTCTCTATGACATATTATAATGTATCATATTCCTATAGGATTATCCATAATTAGCTTAAGGACAAGTTCTGTCTTACCTTCCCAATTATTTTTCTCTTGCGTTCCATTATCTCACCATCAGAAAACTTACTATCCAAAGATAGAATACCATTTGGTTACACCTATGTATCTAAATGGTTGAGCGCTCTAGTTTTTCAATTACAGGATAATGCATATAAGAGGATATCAACTACTCCTGAGAGGAGCTATGGATTCTATATCTATGAATAACAGGTCTATGCTATCAAGAGTTAGGCCTCTAATGTACCGGCATACGTACCACTATTAAAATATAGATGTCACCCTTTGGTATATCAAAAGACACAAGTCAAGACAACGATCCCACTTTCTATCTTAGGATTAAGATACAACACAAATGATTGTCTAAAGTTAATCGGTTTGCTGAGACAGAATTATTAATCCAAATCATTTCACTTTATGTCCTGATCCAACACATCATCACTTATGACTATACGCTAATGTTTCTATTCATAGAGTCCACCTCCAATGGTCAAGACAAACAATCTCCTATTAGGAATATAGACAACATAACAATCTTTGCATGAATAAAGCGCCCAACTTTATTCCCTCGATTGCAGATCTTATGATTTAGACTGTCACCTTAAGAATCGTATCTTCCACATAATCTGTCCATCATATGCCTAATTCTTAAAGGTTTAGACTGACAGTCTCAGACTTTTGTTTGCTTATCATACATTCAAAAAATATGAATGTAAAGAGGACAAGATTTGGTATATAAATTATAAATAAATTCTTTATCGATAAAAATATCTCTAAAAATATATTATATTTTTACTCCTTAGGGCATACATGTCCGACATTTTCACGGTGCTTGGTGGCAATACAAGAATTTGCTCATCAACTTCCCAAGTCATGACTTCCTTGATGGTTTGAATGGCATGACATGAAGTTGGCTAGAAATGGGAAGTGGTACCACTTATTTCTACCATTTACCTGTCGATGAACTTTATCACTTATTGGAAGAGACGAAATAGTACAATCATGGGTGTTGGAACAATTCCAACAAGTTAGAGCCATGGCTTGACACCCAACCTCAAGAGATGGGTGTATCTCCAAAACTTCAAGTTGTATTTGTGGTCTTTATGGAGGATACTCAGCAATATATGGAGAGAAATGACAAAAATATAGAAAGATTGGATGAGAAGTTGATAAGATTAAATGCAATGATAGACGAGTTGTTTGAGACATTAAGCAGGGCAGAGGCAATGGAAAAGCACATTGAAGAATTGGTAACATCTGTTCCTGCTATGGGCATTAATGAGATTGTAAAAATGCATATTTCTTATTGCTAAATATCATTATTTTGCATTAACATTTCTCATTAAATCCCTTAATTATAGCAGTTCTGAGTTAATTAATATTTTTAGTGTGTTTGAATGAAAATATGTTTAAAGATATGTTTTTAGTGTGCTTTTATGTTTAATAATATTTTTAGTAATTTTTAGAATTATCTCTGTGTGTTTTGTAATTAATTAATTAGTAAACAATCAAAATCGTAAAAAAAAATAATATTGTGTGATTTTATTTTAATTCTTAAAATGATTGTAAATAATTTTTGAGTTTGTAAATATGTTTTATTATATTTCAAGTAATTTTAAAAAATATTCCTAAGCCTTAAATATTATATCTATTAAGGTTTGTTAATTTTAGAAGTTTTTATTTATTTTTAGTAATTTTTGTATGTTTTATTCGAAAATAAATATATATTTTTAATTATTGTAAAAATTATATTTGTAAAATAATTAATTTTTTAGATTTGAAATCTATAAGAAAAATAGAGAAAGACATTGTGAAAACGAGCAAAAATGGACTTCAAATGCATCAAAAATCAAAGAAAAAGAAAATAAAAATAGAGAAATGCCATGTGGTGAGCTCAAAACCACCGGATCAAAACCGCTCAGTGTATATAAACCGTCCACACGCCCCCGTAGAATCTACTGCCTTGCGTCCCACATCTTGTCCACTAGATCAGCTTACCTTGACTTCATCCTATGGTTTGTAGCACATCATTCCAATGCTTGAATCTTCACCATTCCGCAAATCTAGATCTGTGCATTTGAAGGCCCAGATAGCGTCCCTATCATTTTTTGCTGCTCCAAGCTGCACTAAATTACACAATAAAATCCAAATACTAAACAAGGCAGAAACACGTGAAAGAAAAGATAAAAATAGTTAAAAAATATTAAATATGTTCTAAATGATCTAATTAATGAGTGCAGCCAAAAAAAATTCAAAAATTTCAAAAAATCTTATAATTTCCATCCTACTTATTTTCAACCTAAAAATATTTAAATGAAATAAAAAATAATAACAAATAAATAATAAATAAAAAATGTAAAAAAATCTTGTAAATAGTAACCATTCTTCACCTATAAATACCTTCTTATAGTGCGTGTTCTTTACTCCTTCTCTTTGTGAGAAATTTCTTTTCTCTTATAAAAATATAGTTCTAAATTTAGTTTTTGTTTTTCTTAGTTTCTAGTTTTATGGTTTTGTTAAATACTTCTAGTTTCTAAGTTGTAAAATAGTTATGCTTAGTAAAATTATGTGTTTTTTACCTTCAATATGTCTTTCTAAATTTCCTTTTTGCTAAGGAGAGAGGGGAAGATTCTTGCAAAATTAAGGTAAATATTTTTTTAGTTTTTCAATATCTTCTAAGTTGTTATAATATCAAAATCATTTTTAGAAAACTTATGAAATTCATGATAACTTAGCTAAAACTATTGCAAAATTAAGTTTTGATTTATTATACACATAGGCTAGCATAAGTAATGCTTAGAAACACTTTTGTTATTTGTAGATAAGAAATAGCATGACAAATGCTTAACTATAAATTTTGTTAGTAATTTTAGTTAGTTAATTTTGAAATCATGCATATTTGTAAAAAATGAGTTTTTGATGCATTATAGACATGAATTGGCAAAATAAATGTTTAGCAACTCTTGATTTATTATAGCTAAAAAATTGCATATTGCACACTTCAACTATTTTAAGAAATAATTTTTAAAAAATAAAACATATTTAAGTTAATTGTCAAAATAGAACCTTTAATTCTTAGTGTTGTTAACATTGTTGTTTCTTCCAAGTTAATTCACACTTATTATTAAAGTTCTATTTACTATTCTTATTTAAGCCACATTTTTTACTGTTGAAGTTCCAAAACTCACAAAAAAAAATCTAAAAATAAAAAAGTAAAAAATGTATGAATATTGTAAATAATCATTTAATCCAAAATTTTTTTCTGTTAAAACTAATATAACTAATAAATTGGACTTTTTAACTGATATAACTAATATAACAATACATTTTTCATATGGAATCGACCTCAAATTCATTAAGTTTTATTACTTGGACAATTTTATACTTGAGGTTATACCAGACTTATACTTTTAGATCCAAAAAGTTTTTTGCATCGTTGCCGGGGAACAGACTGACATAAGGACAATATATTAGTATAGTATATTATATATATCGCACTAGTAGAAACTGTAGATTACATGACAGTTTAAAGCCGTCATGGTATGTTTTCATGATAGTTAAAAAATTGTCGTGTAATCATCTGTCGTGGTACCAACAAAACTTTTCACAATGGTTTTTTATTATCGTGGAATCCTTATTTTGGCAGGGTTCTAGGATCTTGAGATGAGACTACCACGATGGTTTTCACTAAAAACCATCGTGAAATGCTAAGCTTACACGACAGTTTTCATAAAAACCGTCATGTAAGCTTACCCTTACACTGAGCTTACACGATGGTTTTTATGAAAACCGTCGTGTAAGGCTGAGCTTACACGACGGTTTTTATGAAAACTGTCATGTATGCTATGCCTTACATGACGGTTTTCTTAAAAACCATCGTGTAAGGCTTTGTTTCACGATAGTTTTTATAAAAACTGTTGGGAAAATGTTGGTATGAAGCTAAAAAAAATAACCAAAGTTTTTGGTTTCCCATTATATAATAGTCCCATAGTTTCACCATTAATACAATGCCCTGACTTCATAATCACATAATTACATTGAACTATAATTTTTTACAAAATCATATATATATATATATTTATATTGTAAAGTCATGTACTCTTTTTATGCTTGCACAAGAGTTGATGGATTCTTGGTGTCTAAGTCCATGTCTTTATGTGTGAGGAAAAGAAACAATAACAAAAATAAATAGAATTAACAAAAATATTGAAAATAAAACTAATTAACTAAAACACAAACACAAGTCATAGAAACTTTTCATCAAACATGTGGTGGGCATCACAATAATACTTATGCATCACAAACATATAAAAAGTAACCTATTCTCATGCCAAAATGCCAAGTGTTGTTCAAAGTTCTTTCAAACACCAAATACAGGTAACACATACTAAATGGCAAATAACAAAGTAAAACACATACTAAATGGCAAATACCAAAGTAATGTAAGTAATATTAAAACTAAAACTAAAGCTAAATAACACAAAAATAACTAAATAATACAAAGTTTAGAACTAACTATAATAGTAAAACTAAAACTAATGGTTTAAAATTTACCAACAGCGGTGTAGTCGGAAGAACGTCAAGGGAGGAGTCAAACGATGGCAGAGTCGATGGAATGTCAAGGGATGAGGACGAACCGTAACAAACTGTGCCAAGTTTGTTAGGGGTTGGGTCGAATGATGGTGGGGTCATGGAGAGAGTGACAAGAGAATGTCAAAGTCCATGGAATGTCATGGGTGGTTGGGTTTGTCAGTGGCTGGGCCATAGGGGGGAGGAGTTAGAGAGAGAAGGGGAGAGAGAAGCGGGTTTAAGAGTTAGAGAGGGTTTGAGTTGGAGAAATTTTGAATAAATAGGGAAGGTCATAGCATTAGCGCGTGCTTAAATTTGGACAGGGACTAAAAATTTTGAATATGCAAAACCTTTCACGACAGTTTTTATAAAAACTATCGTGAAAGGGTGAAAGGTCGTATGTGTACCTTTTACGACGGTTTTTATAAAAACCATCATAAAAGGTCCATATTTGAAATTTTTAGTTTCTTGCCCAAATTTAAGCACGCGCGAAGATGTGGAACCTTCATAATGGTTTTTATAAAAAACATTGTGAAAGGTCCCGATATTCAAAATTTTTAGCATGCGAAACCTTTCACGATGGTTTTTATAAAAACCGTCGTGAAAGGTCCTATATTCTAAATTTTTAGTCCCCAGTCCAAATTTACATTTCTTGACGGTTTTTATAAAAACTGTCGTGAAATGTCTCATAATCAAAATTTTTAGTCTCCTACCTAAATTAAGCACGCGTCAAGAAGCGGAACCTTTCACGATGGTTTTATAAAATCCATCGTGAAAGGTCCTGATATTCGCAATTTTTAGTATGTAGAACCTTTCACGATGGCTTTTATAAAAATCATCGTGAAAGGTCTATATTCAAAATTTTTAGTCCTCCGTCTAAATTTAAGTACGTGCCAAGATGTAGAACCTTTCACGACGACTTTTATAAAAATCGTCGCGAAAGGTCCCATATTCAAAATTTTTATTCCTCTGCCTAAATTTACCTTTCATGATGGTTTTTATAAAAACCATCGTGAAAGGTCTCATATTCAAAATTTGTAGTCCTCCCTCCAAATTTAAGTACACGCCAAGATGCAGAACCTTCACGACAGATTTTATAAAAGCTGTCGTGAAAGGTCCCAATATTCAAAATTTTAACCTTTCACGACAGTTTTTATAAAAACCGTCATGAAAACCCAAATTTGCCTTTCACGATAGTTTTTATGAAAACCGTCATGAAAAGTCCCATATTCAAAATTTTTAGTCTCCTGCCTAAATTTAAGCACACGCCAAGATGTGAAACCTTTCACGACGATTTTTATAAAAACCGTCATGAAAGGTCCTGATATTTGAAATTTTTAGTATGCAAAACCTCATGACGGTTTTTATAAAAACTATCGTGAAAGGTCCTCTATTCGAAATTTTTAGTCCTGTGCCCAAATTTACCTTTCATGAAGGTTTTTACAAAAACCATTGTAAAAAGTCCCATACTCAAAATTTTTAGTCTCCCCAGCCCAAATTTAAGCATGTGTCAAGATGTAGAATCAGTTTTTATAAAAACCATTGTAAAAGGTCTACATATTTGAAATTTTTAGTCCCTCGTCCAAATTTAAGCATGCACTAAGATGCGGAATCTTTCACGACGGTTTTTATAAAAATCGTCGTGAAAGGTTCCTTATTCAAAATTTTTAATCCTCGGCCCAAATTAACCTACAACACTGGTTTTTACTAAAAACCATAGTGAAAGGTTCCACACACTAACATGATGGTTTTTGTATCTTCATGCAAACTCTTTGCATTTTTATGTCTCCTTACCACGACGGGTTTTGAAAAAATGTTGTTAAATAAGGGTTGTATAATCTCAAGATTGTAGTAGTGAGCTACCATGGCGGTTTTTTAAAAAACAGTCATGGTAAGTATAAGTTACCGTGGTGATTTTTTAAAAAACAGTCGTGGTAAGTATAAGCTACTGCGACGGTTTTTTAAAAAACCATCGTGGTAGCTCCTGCACTTGCCACGATGGTTTCTGTGTTGGTGGGGGTAACTCGTCGTGTTTTTTTTTCTTATCATGATGGTTTTTGAGAAACGATCATTAAATAAAGGTCGGATAATCTCAAATTTGTTGTAGTGTCGATGTATAAACTGCCATATTATTATTATATATATATATTTTTTATTTTTGTAATTTTATTTTCTAGTGCATTATTTTTCTTTCAACTTTCTAACATCTAACCTTTACATTTCCAGCACTTCTAACTTTTTAACTATCTAATCTAACTTCTAACTTCTAGCTTTTTACTTTTTTTACACTTTTTATTTTATCTTAAAGGGATGGTTGTACAGTCTGAACCTATTAATATTTATGTTAATATTTTTATTATTCTTAATTTTCTTTGTTTTACTAGTGCCAAAAATAGCAAACTTAAAAAATAAAAAGTAAAAAAGCCAAAAAAATTATTGTTCACATCATTTGAATGTTAGTATCAAGATATTATTCACATAGACTGAATTTTGCTTGTTTTTTCTTTTATGTTTATTTGGTTTCATATGTTTTTTAAAAAAAATAAAAATTAAAAATGTTGCCGAAAGTTCATAGAGAAATCAATGTAAAATTTTCCCAACAACACTTGGAAATACTTTATAGCGCTTGGTGGAGATTTAAGTAATTGAACAAATAGGCTTCCTTACCATGGTTTCTTGGGATTAGCTGTTAGGAATTTTTCTAGATGGGTCAAGTCATGAAAAAAGAAATTGGGTAGAAAAGGGAGATGGATCCGCCACTTTTTACCAATTACCTATAAACGAAGCCTATTATATATTGGAAGATATGGTCGAGTATAATTATTGGAGATTGAATAATTTTAAAACCAATTTAGGTTTGGAAAACAATTCAACCTTTTTGGAAACTTGGCTAGACACTCAACCCGAATTCTTGAATCAACCATTAGTCCTAGATTCTCAACCTCAGTGGCCACAAAGTTAACCAAAGACTATACTTACCATGATTCTATGTGGCCCTCACCTCATCCACAATCTCTAGCATCTTTCTTATGGGCTTACCAAGACTTTGAAATGAATCCAAGTCACGCAAGTTCAAATGTTTTTCATTTTGCCAATCTTGAGGGCACAATCATACAAAACCTATATGTGATATCCTTTCATAATTTTTTATCAAAGAAAACCACTTTTTGATGACTCTTTACTATTTCTTTTGTTTTATATAATAATTTCATGTGTGTAATTTTCTAAAAAACAAAAATTTTCTTTTCAAAAATTAATTAAAGTGGCTGAAATTATGGAGGATATAATCAAGTTTGATTAGTTCGTACTTTGTACCAACGGCCTTTAAAAATGCATTTTAGTGAAATGGTTAAAATGATTTTTTTCCCTTTTTTTATAGAATTTTTCTTTAAAATAAAAAGCACAAAGTTAAAAAAGTTTAAAAACAACAAAAAATTTTAAAATTTTAAAATCACAAAAATATTTTCTTTGTAAATAAGAGTTGTTGTTTTTTGTCATTTTTTAGATCACTTAGCCCACTTACTGTTTAGCCTAGCCCAAATTTACCTTTCACATATGTTAGAATAGTTTCCCCTCATGTCTAAATAGTATTGTATCCTGTCTATAAAACCATTCACTCTACATCCAAGTCTAGAATTCTCTGTTCTTTCTCTCTCTAAGCTCTCGGTTTTTCTCTCTGCCCTCTCTCTAGATTTTCAAAGTTTTTCCTCAAATATTTCCAAAAAATATTCAATGTTTCTTCGATCTTTAAATAGTTTCTCTAAAAATTCTTTAATCTTTTCTTTTTTAATCCCACAAAATCTTTTTAATACTCTCTTAAAAGCTCTCAGATCCACTCAAAGCACTCAAATTTCTTTCTCTTAAAAGCTTTCAATTTACTCTTAATTCACTCTTTTTCTCTCTCAAATCATGAGTTCAAAATATGATCTCCTGAAGAATACTTTTCCTTCCCTTTCTTAGAAAGAAATTAGGCAGAAGTACAAAGCTCGAATCACTTGTCTTTAGGTCCTTTCTCATCTTAAACTTCCAATTGATGTAAAAAATATATATAGAAGGTCTCATTTGTCCTAGTCATGTCACAAATAAAGGTCTCCCTAGGATGGGTACAAGTCTTTGTGCTAGCAAAAGAAGAGTCTTAGCTCTAGCTTCAAAGTATCCTAAGTATTCTCATCAAAATTGTGAATGCAGGTATAAGTTAAAAGGTCTTACGTCTGTAAATATGGAAGATAAAATACTTTTTTATAAAGATAGGCTTTCAAAAGAAAACTAAGATAATCTTCAAGATTCTCTTTTAGACCATCCTAGTGGTTATATTCAGGGAGCCATTTGTAAACTTTGGCCTCAGTTTCATGTAAAAAAAAAGTCTAGAAAATTTGATGCTAAAAGGCCTAATTGTTAGTTTGCAGGAATGTTAGAAGGGAAACAGTCACCTGGTTCATCTAGTTTTAAGCAAAATCTATAAAGTATTTTTAATTTTTGTACGTTTTTGTTTTCTTTTAAAAAAATTTTGTTCTCAATTATTTGAGATATGAACTTAGTTGTAGTGAAAAATCATCAAAATGGTTAAGTAACAGATTTTCTTGAGACATGTTTTGATGGACATGAGTTTTCATTCATTCTCAAATAAATTTTAATAAAAAATAAAAAAATATATATTTTTTTTGTTTTTGTGATTATTACAATAGTTGTTTGTTTAATTATTGTGTTTTTCATGTTAGCTTTTAATATTTTATTTTATCTATAAGGTAAATTATTTAGTAGGTATTTGGTGTGTTGTATACTTTTGGTTTTGTCCTATTTTATCAAAAGTTGTATAGCTTTGTTTAATTTTTCAAAAGTTGAACAGTTCTTGTCATGTACAAATTTTCAAAAGTTTAATAGTTATGTCATATCTGACTTCAACTACCTATTTGTCTTTGATTACACTCAATCATGTATTATATCTCATTTATCGTTAGAGTTTCACCCAGAGCGGTGTAAAAAGTTTTCAACTAGAAAAAAAATAAAATTCTAAAAATATATATATAAAAAAAGAGTCTTAGTTTCTTAAAAACCATTATGGAATCTTTATTCCAATTGTCTTTGAATTTCAAAAACATCTGTGTATTTTGTGGATCTAATTTAGGAAAGGGTATTGACTATTTAAATGCTACATTCCATTTAGGGCACGTCTTGGTTGAGAAAAAAATAAATCTTGTATGTGGAGGGGATAGTCTTATTTTAATGGGAACTATCGCAATCGGATCCAAAGTAGGAGGAGTCCTAGGTACTATCCCTCATTTCATGTTCAAGATAATCTGTAACACCCCGAAGTTAATTAAGTGTAATTAGAATATTAAATGGTGAATTAGTGTGCCATGATGAGTGTTTTGAACTTAAT
Source organism: Artocarpus hirsutus (assembly GCA_946598075.1). Lineage (NCBI taxonomy): Eukaryota > Viridiplantae > Streptophyta > Magnoliopsida > Rosales > Moraceae > Artocarpus > Artocarpus hirsutus. The sequence goes on from CAMOHE010051093.1 coordinate 20,365, forward strand.
TTGATTATTTTGTGAAAATTAAGAAGCTTTGTGTTAATTTACTCTTTTAGTGATTTTTAATTATTCTAAATTGTTTTTAATTGTTAATTTAATTTTCAATGAAGCAATTTAATTTTGAAAACAGTGTGTGGTTGCACACAGCTTTATGCAACTACTTTTCTCTCTTTTCTTCTATTTATTTCACTTTTCCTCTCTCTCTCTCTTCATTTCTCTCGTGACACTCTCTCATCTCTCTCTCCTCTCTCTCGGTTCACTCTCTCTCTTTCTCATCCTTTCTCTAAAATTTTTAAACAAAATTTTGTTTTCAAGCTTCGGGCTAGGAGATCGAAGGCTCGGGAACAAGATTCAACAACAAAAACAACGTTTTCAAGCTTTGATTCGAGATTAGTTTTTAAAATTCAAAAGTTTTTCTATTTTTTCAAATTTTCTTGCATTTTGAAATTTAAGAGTTTCTAAGTCTAGAAAAGCTTTGATCTAGCTTAGAGTAACTTAGATTAACTAGGATTGAAGCTTTATTTCACCAAAAATGGATTAGAATCAAGATTTTTCATTTTTCCTTTATTTTCTCTATTTTTGGATTTTTGAGAAAATCTTGTTTAAAACTTGTTTTAATCCATTAAAAAGTGTTCTATTATGATTTTCTATTGTTTATGATGATTATCCATGCCTGGGAATTGAGAAAAATAGGTTAGATTTGAGAATTTGAAATTCGGAATGCTGAGACCTATGCGTGGAAATTTCTAGAATTTTTTCAAATCGGCAGGCCGAACTTCGTGTTTGGCAGGCCGGATTCAAAGGATCGGCAGGCCGGATTCATCCAACCGGTAGGCCGAACCTGGGGATGTTTGGTCGACCAAACCTGTTCCTCCGGCAGGTCAAACTGTGCAGTTCGGCAGGCCGAACCAAGGAAACCGACAGGCCGACCGAGCAAGGGAAAATTTTGTGATTTTCACCCGTTTTAACTGTTTTGAATCTTGATTTGAATTTCAATTTCATATAATGATTTTATAAACCTAAATGGCACACTAGGACACCATGAGATGATTTAGTATCATAGGATACCTCGGGTTAGATGCTAATGAGCTAAGTTACTATGCATTTAGGATTTGTGCGTGGATCCGCGGAGCTAACGTATAGCGGACTGAGATTTCGGTGTGAGACACCGGTACGAGTATTGAGGTAGGACTTCTACCCCTTGCTTTGGTAGCCGATTTTAAAATGCTTTGGCCTAAAAAGGATTTCTATGAAAATGTATTCAAATGACTTGTTGATAAAGGATTTTCATTATCTGTTTTCTGAAACAGTGGATTGAGACGGATTCTATAATAAACTTCATAATGAATATAAATGATTATATCTGGTAAAGAAGAGATTTTATGAATCAGAGAGATATATATGTATATATATATTTTAGGGCATGATGCCATCTCAGAGATCGGGTTGTGTAGTGAACAACCTTGGGGGCAGGTCCCGAAACCCAACTGGGCCACTATGGTGGTGAGTTATGCATGGTTTGCCCAAGAAAGGAAAAACGGTATTCTTTCTGGTTGATTTATTTGAATTATTTTTGGAAGATTATATTTTTATTGAATTTCTTATTTAATTATCTATTTGTTGATGGTTCTAGTTTGTTTCTACATGTTTATCTGATTTTAAGAAATTTCTTTTAAAGTTGAAAAATTTTTAAATATAGTCCTACTGAGCCTTTCGCTCACATTTTATCTGTTTTAAAATCTTAAC
>CAMOHE010051094.1:5392-18622 GCA_946598075.1 Artocarpus hirsutus
CTTTCTCATAATAAATGAGGGACAAATTCCTTCTTAATCACTCATATTCCTCACATGATTCACTCTATATCCAACAACAATCTATTCCATCATCTTGTTAAAGATAATATTAGATTGTGTCAAAATATAGAACTTGTCATGTAGGAAACCATGGTGATTTCAGGTCAGAGGACTAGGATAATACTATTGTGATGAAAATCACTTATGACAATTATCCATGCAGTATTCTCATAGCGGGTCAATCCAATACATTATTTCTCAAATATGTATCTATGAGTTGACTTAGTATCTCATACACATGATTAGTAAAACATAATCATCAATCAAACTTCATACTAGTCTCCATTCATTATTATCCCAATAATAATGATCGACTAGGGATAATTTAGAATATAATTCAATTTTCACCTAAGAGTTTTACTAACAAATCACATACTTGATGACCTTAGGTAGAATTAACTATTCATAGAATTAGAATAAAAAACAATAATGAAAATGCCTCTTTATTAATAAAATGTAAATGTAATGAAATCAATATGTGGTCATTACATAATTGGCCTAGGGCACATCACTAACATTGTTGATACTATATTCATTAAGATCTTGTTTCATTACATCTCCAAACTACAACAAAACACCAAACCTTATTAGAAACAATCAAGAGAAGTATTCAGATTATTTTATCATAAGTGTGCATACTTTTTTTATTCAAATGTTACAAACATTATATTATAACAACTAAGCTGGGTTTCACGTTTTGTTTAGACATTTATAGGGGCGATCGATGGTACACACATCCCTTGTGTACCGCTATCATGTGAGCAAACAAAATATCAAAATTGAAAAGGAACCCTGTCGTTTAATGTACTAGCATTATGCTCTTTTGATATGAGGTTTACCTGCATACTGTTTGGATGGGAGAATTCTGCACACGATTTATGTGTGTTACGAAATGCAATCGAACATTATGCATTTCCAATACCATCGAAAGGTATTGTGATGAGACTGTAAAAGTGTATATTTTATAAGGCTTAAATCATTTATTTATGCTTTTATTTCTCATTAAATCCTCTAATTAATAGCATTTTTGTATTAATATGTGTTTTTATGTCTTAGTGTGATAATGTGTTTAAAAATGTATTTCTAGTGTGTTTTTATGTTTGATAATATTTTTCATAATTTTTAGAGCGTTTTAGTATGTTAAATATATGTCTAGTTTGTAAATAATTGAAACCATAAAATTTACGTTGTGTGATTTTATTTTGAGTCATAAAATATTTGTAAATAAATTTTGAGTTAGTAAATATGTTTTAATATGTTTCTAGTAATTTCTAAAAATAATCTCAAGTCTTAAATAGTATATTTGTTAAGGTTTGTTAATTTTAAAAGTTTTTATCTATTTTTAGAAATTTTTGTGTGTTTTATTGTTAAATAAATATTTTTAATATTATTGCAAATATTATGTGTGTAAAATTATTAATTTTAGTGTATTTGTAAATTTAAGATTTGAAATCTAGAGAAAAAACGTAGCAAAACGGCGTAAAAAGGGACAAAATCAGACATCAAATGCACCAAAAAATCATTAAAAATTTGCATATTAAATTGGTGGAGCCATAGCGCATTTTGACCCTTGGATGCGCTACCAAAGAAATCCTGACCGTCCAGGAGAGGGATGTGTGTCAGCACGTCAACCGTTGCATTAGCTGCGCGTCAATAGTGTGGTTCACGTGTCATCATATGATTGGTGCGTGTACTACACGCGCCGACAAGTATTGATCCAATGTTCAGAGTTCGTGGGCCATGCGGCCCCACTTGGGCCCATTTTTGTGCGTAATTCCAGACCGTTGGATCGTGAAAAGAACGCGTCAAATCATTTGTTTTAGTGCCTACCATTGCCGTGCAACAACAAATTCCAAACCCAAATTCGTAAGCTCAAGACTAAATCTCAGCCTGAAAAAAGGAGAGGAAATCGGATCAATATATGATTCGATTGAATAGTAAAATAAAATAAAAAAATAAATGAATATGGGCTTTTGAGGCCTATAAATACTGAGGCTTCTTGCCTAGGTTCTTCACCCCTTAACGGGACTTCGGGCCCTTTTCTCCCTCTTCTTCCTTTTCCCTTCTCTTCTTTTCTTATTTTTATCCCTTAGGTAGAAATAATAAAATAATGTTTAAATTAGTGTAGAGAGTCTGATGAGGCAGACAGATGATCTTCTATGCATAGTACTCTAGTATAAATTTTGACTCTATATATACTTTGTAATGCTTATATTTTGTGGAATAAATTACATCTTTATGTTTTTAATAATTATTATTAATGTTGTTATGCTGCCCAATTTTTGTATAAATTCAATCACGCTTTCTTTGTGTAATTTAATTGTATTGCATAATTAATATTAATAATACTAAAGTCATGCTCGTTTATTAAGTTGAGTTTCTGCTACATTATAGACATAGACTAGCACAGTAAACGCTTGATGATTCATGATTTATTGTAGATAGAGGATGGCATAGTGTATTCCTAAACCAATTAATAAGTCAAGGTGTTGCCGAAATTAATGCAATAATTCATTCCATTAAAATATAATAACTTTGATTTGTTATTATCTTTTCTATCTTAAAGTTATGTTAATTATAATTGTAGTGACAACGATTATAATTTTCATAATTAGTGCACCTAATTATTAGTGAGAGATTATTATTTTGCTACTTTTATAAGAAAACCCTTACTGCATTATGGCTTGCTATATTGTCATTCTCTGTTGACTTATAAAAATAATAAAAGTGCTTGCAATTAATGAGAAAAGATATAATAAATCAAATGCCTTAGATAATAAATTAATTAGAGTTAAAATTTCATATCAGTTGTGAAACATACAAAGGATTTTCAAAGCTTCACCGCTTTAATTTTATGTTTTAAATTTTAAATTAAAAAAATCACAAAAATACTTATTTCATTTTAAACTTTGTTTTCAAAAACTACTTGCCTTTTTTGAATGTTTATATTTATCAATCTCCTGAGTTATAAATTTTCACATCTATGTAGATACGATAACTTTTTTATACTACAAACATTCGCTGTTTAAGAAGAAACATATTGAGGCGTTGCCATATTGTTTAAACTCAATTTCTTAATTGTTAATTTATGCATATGTTATTTTTGCATACCAGTGTTAACATTATTATTTTCAGGCAAGTACTATCTAGTAGATTCTGGATATGCAAATAGGAGCTATATGCTTATACCATATCGACAAACCACATATCATTTGCAAAAGTATATGAAACGCAGTACTGATTTAATTCGCCAAAGGAGCACTTTAACTTTAAACACTTGTCATGAAGGAATTGCATCGAGAGAACCTTCAGTGTGTGGAAGGCGGGCTTCAAAATTTTAAAGTAAATGAGCAGTTACACAATAGAAAACCAAGTGCAAATTCCAATTGGTTGTACAGTGGTCCATAATTTCATCGGCATATACACCAACAAGGAGGACAGTGATGACGAGTTTGATAGGAAAGATGATAGCCTTATACACCACTTCGATTATGATGTTGTTCTAGTGTTAGTGTTATAAGAAGGGAACACTGAGTTTGATAACGAGGTGGTGATGATATCGAATAAATTCGTAGAGACCATGTATATGCAGATGACGTACGAGATAGGGAGATGATGCAAGAATATAGGGATGCTTTCTCTCAAAGAATGAAAGATCGCCAAAGGAAGCAAAAACGACATTAGGCATGAGGATGAGTAGATGATGCCCAAATTTATTATATTTGCTTGTCAACAGGGCAATGAGTTCCATTTGAAAGGAACAGGCAACATATGTATGGTAAAGGAAGAAATTATCGATCAACTAATGACCTTTTGTTGTATGTTGGACTAGTTTAAAGTATATTTTTGGTTTACAAATATTCCTAAAGCTAAATATTTTCCTAATATTTGATATTTTGTTTTTGGGAAAAATCTTCTCCAACGTTTATATATGGCTATGCAATATATGACACTAATTAATTAACAATATTTTAATGAAAAATAGTGCTCAATATTTATTATACAAATATTAATAAACTAATTCATTGTATGTGGAAAATAGAAAAACTAAAAAAAAAACTATTCATTCTTCAAGTTATGAGTTCAGACCATAACATGCATCCAAACATTAGTTTCAATTGAATATGGTTCACACCACTATTTTAAAAAGTTTGCCAAACACTAGCTAAAACTAAAATTTTGGTTTTAAGCCATATTATTGGTTCTAACCAATGGTTTTAACTACCATACCAAACACAAATAGGGTGTATGACAGGGTGATTAAAATTTTTTTTACTATAGCATGTGAAAGCTTTATACTGTAGCAATTTTTTTATTGTTATTGTAGCATGTGAGGTTTACACTGTTTGAGTTGAGAAAGTAATTTAGACCACTTTTACCAAACACCCTTTAAATAGTATATTTACGTTGTAATTATTACATTAACTAAAAAATTGATTTTTTAAAAGAAATAATGATTTTCATATTTTTAACTAAAAAGTTACATAATAATTATTCCACAATTTTAATTTTTTTGGTTTTTGTAAACTATAGTGAAAAAGTTAGTAAAAGTTAAATTTCATTTATTCTTTTTGAAGGTTTTCTTTTGAAAATACTGCCATAGAAATTGAAAACTATAATTAAATAACTTTTAAAAAAATTAAAAACAAATTAAAGGACAGAAAGAGACATGGAAATGGTCGATAAATGGCGAAAAGAAAAAGAGAAAATATTTTCAAAAGAAAAAAAAAAGAAAAAGAAAAAGAGAAAAGAGAAAAAGCGCGTGGAAACGGAGCGCATCTGGCTCACGTTAGCACCAATGTATCACTAGCCGTTAGAGAAACAAGAAAAAAAAAGGGGGAAAAGCCAAAAACTGGGATCTCACGCTGTCGGCATTGCAATTTGTAACGTTCGAAAAATATTTCAAAAAACCTTTCGACCCGACGTCGTTTAACTCCTCTCTCGCCGTTTTAAAATCAAGCCCTCAGTCGCCATTTTCCTTCGCTCTCTCTCTGTCTGGCTCTAAGTCTCTCTCTCTCTCTCTCTCTCTCTCTCTCTCTCTCTCTCTCTCTCTCAACATTCTCTCTCAGAAGGAAGAAGAAGGAGAACAAAACCCACCATTTTCGCCCCTTCTTCTTCTTCTTCTTCTTCTTCTTCTTTCTCCGAAGAAAGAATCAGCTTTTGATTTCAATCTAAAATCTGCATTTTTTATTTTCTTGAAATCGGAGATAATAATATACTAATGGCGGCCGTTAATGGATATGCTGAAACCGACAACACTGCGGTGGGCCCCAACTCCACCCCGGCCGGACAGCCTCTCCCTCCGCCTAAGACGGTTGATTCTCAGTCTGTTCTTAAAAGGTATCATTTGCTTTTCCATTGCGCTTTGATTCAATTTGTTTCTGTCAAATCTCTTTTGTGCACCACCTATTTGTCTAAAGGTTTTTTTTTTTTTTTTTTTGAGGAGGTTTGTCAAAAGGATTTCGACAAAGATGGGTGGTTTCTGTATGATTAGTTACTCTTTTTTTTTCCCAAATTGGTTTTAGGAGTCAATTTGATTTTGTAATTTTCTTCAAAAGAAAAATTATTTACATAAGTTGTTGATTGATTTTTGGTAAACTGTTGATTTTTTTTTCTTTTTTCTTTTTTTGCTGAAAGGTAAATTATTGATTTATTATTCTCAAAAAAAATTATTGATTTATCAAACAAAAATCTAGATATTTATTTGAAAATTTATTTAAAAAGGGCATTTTTTATTTTTGCATATATCTTATTCTTCTGCTTTGGCTTTTGATTTTATTTTATTTAATTATTATTTTTTGGGACAGTTGATTGTGATCGTTAAATTGGGTTTTGTTCATTTGGTGCCAACAAGAAGAATGGAGAAGGAAATGGGATTGTTTTAACTCTTTTCTTTTCTTTTCTTTTCTTTTGTTCTCTTTTGATAGATTCTAACAATTATATTGTTTGCTTTACAACAGGCTTCAATCAGAACTGATGGCCTTAATGGTGAGAATACTATTTTCTACTGCCTGCTGTTTAACATCCGTTTGGATTGAGATAAATACTAAACCAAACAAAAACATCCTTATCCTTGGCTAACTTATTGTCTTATAAAAAATTTTAGATGGGTGGAGATTCTGGGATATCTGCTTTCCCTGAGGAAGACAACATATTCTGCTGGAAAGGGACAATAACTGGAAGCAAAGACACTGTTTTTGAAGGAACAAAATACAGGCTCTTGCTTTCTTTCTCAAACGATTATCCATTCAAACCTCCGAAGGTCAAGTTTGAGACTCTCTGCTTCCATCCTAATGTGGATATTCATGGAAACATTTGCCTGGACATTCTTCAGGTAATCTACAATCGTCTGAAAACTCGATATCCAAAGCTTTTATATGCTCGTATCTATTATGGTTAAGCTGAAAATGTTTTTTTTTTTATTTGTTTGTTTATAGGATAAATGGTCATCGGCCTACGATGTCAGAACTATACTGCTATCCATCCAGAGTCTGCTTGGAGGTAATTTCCGCGTTCCTCCTTAACTTTGTTTTTAAGCAGAAAGGTCCAAGGAGTCACTGAGCTATTTTGTCAATTGTAGAGTAATGTGCCAACTGGGAAATTCATTTTTTTTCTTTCTTTTTTTTTCCCCCCTCCTTTTCTTGTGTGTCAAAAGCAGAACCAAATATAAGCTCTCCCTTGAACACACAAGCAGCTCAACTTTGGTCCAATCAAGAGGGTAATCACATGGGTTTTTCCTTTTAATTTTTATTTTCAAAATTCCTTTTCAGAATTATTCGCAACGAGTATCTGACAAAGGGTTTTTGTGTGTTGCAGAATATAGGAAGATGGTGGAGAAGTTGTACAAGCCTCCAACTGCGTAGTTTCAGATTGAAGAGGGAAATTGTCTGTTCAATCACTTGGGAATGGAATCAGATGCTCTCTCTGTTCTTTTTAATGTGTTTCATTCTTTATTTCATTCTTTCTCATTACAGAGAATCTCATGTACTTTTTTTAAAAAAAAATTTTGAAGGAAGAATTTCTTGTACACATTCATGTAATTCAGTTAAATTTTTCTCTCTTTATGCCTCTCCTTCAACTCAACTACGAAAATAAATGACAAGTAATCATTTTTTCTTACCGTGTTTAAGTTACATTTAACATTCCCTTAGGAAAAATTGCATTTGATATTACATTTGGTACATCAAATTTAAAAACTATTTTATCATTATGTATAAAAATCGTTAATTGTTCTGATCTGTAAAACCTTCCCGAAAGGTGCCGTGATCAGATAAACTTGAGGTGGCGAGGCAATTGAGAAAACCGAGTTCAGGCAATTGGAAAATAACGATTATAAATTGAAACAGTTAATAACTCTTGCGTTGAGAGAGAAAAAAAAAAAAACTTGTTATATACTGTCTGTCACTTTCTAATTTCTGTGGAATGTGACTAACATTCGTTGTAACTTTAGCCAAAAGCACACTTGAAAGACCTATAATACTAATCTGCATTACAATCACGAGAGATTCTTAAACAAAAAGGTTAAAATTTGAAGGACGATAAGTTTTGTTCTGAAAATCCCAAGGGAAAATAATCTGGATGGGTTATCCCCATTAAGTTCCAGGACTGCAATACAAAAATGAAAGCATATGACGAATCAACTGCCCCGAGTCACTAGACGCAAGCCTACCGAGGTCCCAAGTCCTAATTCTTTGATGATGTAAGCTGCCTCAAGTTATACTTGGCCAGCTCCTTGTACTTCTCGATAACCCCGATCAAGCATACAGTCTGACAAGTCAATGAGAATTATGAATTTTGTTCCTGTCTAGATTAAAGTTTCTGAAGAAATAAAGAGATTTAATTCTAATTGTTTCATTAGTTTTTTGAATAATATAATTGTGAGGTTCTTCTACAAGCATAATCTGCTTCAGGCACGCATGCAAATATAGGCCCTATAGAAAAAGCTAGGTGATTTCATATATTACCAAGAAATTTTGCATGTGACACAATCTCTATGACACAACATTTATACGAGTACAACATAAAAACCTTCTAGTCATTCCACAAAAGAATGGCGTTACAGTTTAACTTGGAAAAAATCATTCTTACCTTAACAATTTCAACTACAATGGCCTTATCAGGATTTTTTAGATCGACTTTATGCAGTTTAGGAACTGATTTTGCAACTGCATCTATTATTTGCATCCTATCAATGCCCGTATTTGCACGGGCTCCATACAGCACTGCAAACTGCATGCATAATGAACAAAGTCAAGAGGCATCTCAACAAACGGAAATTCAAATCTGACAAACAGAAGTTTTCAAATGTGACCATTAGCGTCCTCGATTAGCTCTGGAAGATGTGAAAAGTGGAAAAGGAGAGGAAGACAGTTCGTTAATACTACAAAAGTAAAAAGGAAATATCAAAGTTCTTGGATGGAGAGTTCCCTCAACTCCCTGATGATGCATCTTTATCGTATCAATAGAAAATATTATAAAAAAATAAATAAGTTAGAAGGAACCTATGAATAACTGCAGTGGAGAATGTCGTTTTCATACTGCCTTTGAATATTTAGAAGTTACACAACCAAAAAAAAAAAAACACTACAAAAATGGATCAGCTCCAGCAAAATGTAGAGTGTTCGAGCTTTTGTTATTTGAGGAGTGCCAATGATGGCTATGATTTGGCATTGGTTGGAAAGGAAGAAGATGACCTTTTCACAACAGTTATGAGAACGGTTTCCTTTCGGGTATCTTCTTTAATAAAGGAAATATCTTTAGTTTGATAACGTTGAGTTGGAAGGGCCACTTTGAGCTCCCTTTTCTTTTGGTTGCAACCAAAAAAAGTATATATTGACCTCTCCTTGTTTTAATTAAAATTTTCTTGTTTCTAAATGAAAATAAAGGGGGGAAAAGACATCAAAGAAAGCGATTAATTGGTGAAGGGTTAAACAACACAACCTTTTGTGGATTCTGAGTGTCCACAGGAAAATACTGTTCTACAAGAGGTACAATGGCTTTTGAAATCTCCTCCCCTGAAGCATAGCACGCTATTTCAATAGGTAAAATTCTCAAGATAAACCTACATTCCAAACAAGTTTAACATGTTAGCTCAGAACATCCAGATTTCTATTCTCCGCATGCAATTCTCAACAATGGAACCCAACAAGAATAAACCTTGATATGTGTTTCCTTGTTGCAGAAGCTGATGTCATAATATGCTGCACAATGTCCTTGGGGCTAGGATCCCCATTTCTCTTCCGCATTTGTACGAAGACGACACCGTTACATCCAGAATCAAGGTGGAAAAAGCGCCTCTGTAAAGCACATTACCATGAGCGAAAGCGTAAAATAACACCATGAGCAAAAGAGTAAAATAACAAGGGAAGATCCATTTACTTTAAAGACCTAAAGATATTGTGCAAAGAATGGATAACAAAAAGGAAACCAAAGCATCTGCCATGAGCCTTAATTTCTCATATTGAACAACATTGAACTTGGGACATAGTTAAAGAGACATGGACAACTACATTTGTCATACAGATATAATGTACTAAGTCATCAAGGTGATTCAGGAAAACTTTTTGATAGCATGACATTCCAAACGCAAAAAACATTTATCATTTATTGTTCAAGGATTACCAAGTAAGACTTAGGGTGCCATTAAGATATTTCATTGATGATATAGATTATGGTGCACTTTTAGCGTTTCTTTTGGACATTCTAATCTTGCAACTACTAAAAGCAAATATAACTCAACAACAATGAATTGAAAAAATTTCTTAAGAACGTTTCACTCTCAAATACGAAACAAACATAAAAGTTACTGCAGGGCAAGCTAAAGAAAATTATAGCTCAACAAACCTATAGAGCTCGCCAATTTTGGCTAGCTCACCTTGCTCTTATCTGCCAGTTCTTTGACTTCAGCTTCTATTAGCTTATCAATGGACTTCTCTTCCACTTTGTCAGGGATCAATTTCGGATCATCCTTTTCTAAACACTGTTTCTTTGCTGGTGGTTCCTCGACCTCATTTGCTTGAACTTCATGACTTTTATCGTCCTCTTTGTCGTCATTAGGTTCCCCCTCTTTTCCATTTTCAGGGCACTCATCATTTTTACTAGAATATAGTGTATCGGTTCTCGCATTATCCTCTTTGGGAGTAGCAGCTCCAGCCTCCTCCTCCCCCCCATCCTCCTCTTCCTTATCTTCCTCGTCTTCGTCGCTGCTAGAAGAATCTGAATATGAAAACGTAATCTTCTTATTCAAAGGTTTACTAGGTAACTCAGCAAGCTTTCCATCAGAACCCTTCCCAGTAACAAACTCATCGTAAAACTGCCAAACGAAAAAATAAATAAATAAATAAAAATAACAACAACTTTCCAATGGAAAAGCTTTCATGCTGAAATAACAAAGTTTTCTCCCTTCAAAAAATTAAAAAGTTCTCGCTGAAAAGTAAAGATGCCAACTTTGTTTTTTTCCAATTTTTAAAAGACTACTCCTAGAATAACATTTTAAGCTAATCATACAATTTTATTTTTTTTTACAACTTAGTCATATTAGATACAATTTAATTAATAACTAACAAGTCCCAAATTTTTAGACCACAACTTATTTTTTTAATCAGAAGATCAAAACTTGCTACCTCCATACTTTGCTTTTTAACCAACTTTTAGGGCAGAATGGCAATGGAGAAATAATTGAAACCATCGAAATTCCTCAGAAAAATGCCAAAAGAAATGAAATTGAGCAAGCCCAAACAACTAAGCAAACAGAATATATTATCAACAACACTCGATAAACAAACAGAAAAAAAAAATTAAGAAAAGGGAGTGAAAAGAAAAAGATATACAGAGTCAATAACGTTAATAGCCTCTCGAGAGGCTTGGTGTTCCCTGCCACCATCGCAGGTAATGAAGAAGCCTTGAACTCCTGGCCTTAATGGGTATGCCCCCTTCTTCTTCACAGGTTTCTGCTTGCAAAATTCACATTCAAAACTTCAATTAGTTCAACATCTTAGAGAGAGAAAGAGAGAGAGGAGAGAAAGGTTACGTTGTGAGCGAGATAGCGTTGCCTGCCCTTCTTGGACTTGTGAGTGTGGGAAGCTGACTTAGGTTTGTTCTCGGCCGCCACTTTATTTTATTTGATTGTGCAAAAGACATGAAAGTACCTTCCTTCTGTTCCTGATATGCAGCTGAGGCCTCTAACTTTTCTTTTTTTCTTTTTTTGATTTTCAAAAAAAGATTGCTATATGTAAAGAGCCAAGATGTATTGTTGTATTTTTGGTTGTCCTTAATTAAAAGTTATCTAAATAAATCGTTTAATTATTTTTAATATTTAGACCTTATTTATATATTTAGATTTTTAAGTTTAAACGATTTGTTAGATTATTAAGTTACTTCAACAATAAGAAGAAAGAAAAATAGAAGAGCATATTACACTCATATTTAGTTTGGAAAGCTAGGAGTTATAGTTAACATTGGTTTATCATTTTTAATGTTTCAAATTCAAAACCAACTTAAAATAAACATTTTATAGAATCAAAATTTCAAAATAAAGAAAAATTAATCATAATAATTATATATTAAGTAATTTTTAATGATTATTATGTACTATTTTTAAAAACTATTAGAAGTTTTCTAGTATGTGTTGAATTTAAAAATCTTGTTTCAAGAGCATTGCCAGACCCACTCTATCAATGTGCTAAGGTCCAACGATTCTACTAAAGACCTTTGTAATTAGAGGATGAGGACTCCATGGGAGGCATTCGAATTCTGGCTTATAGAAACTCTGTAGAAATAATTCTATACATACTTCCAAAAGTTTGTTTTCATTTTGTCGTTCATTGCATTTGTACTCTGTACTCTATAGCTCTATTTACAACGTGAACTACTCAAAATTGGTGTTTGGTATCTTTATTTGTATGCATTTGTTTTTATAATATAACGCCATTGATCAAATTTTATTGTAATTGACTTACTAATCGTGTTTGTGAAGTTTGCTGAAACTTAATAATGGTGATTTAAGAGCCTAAATCTCTCATATATAAGTAGAGGGATATGTGTCATCTCTACTTTAGATGCATGTTTCAGGCCTCATTCCCACGTTCTCGCTCTTGATTTAGTAGATGCCTTCATGCTATCTTGTTTGAGCTCAAATTCAACCTATCGACCCCAACAAAACCACATTTAGATAGATTCTTGATGGTAAACAATGTACTAATCCATATGGCAACTCAAGAGAACTGGTAACCATCAAACTGATCAAGCCTTCCAATCTAGCAAGAACGGGCTGATAGACTATAGCATCAATTGGGCTTGAATGAATCACTCTCAAGCATAAACGAACAAATCATCAAGCTCAGTAGCATATTTGAGCTTGATTCGTCCATTTTGACTTGAGCTTGATTCGTTTTCTTCTGGGTCCAAGCTTTGCATGCTGGGCCTCCTTCATGATTTGGGATTGACCATATTAAACCCCAACAATCATGTCATTTCAGTCTTAAACACAAGCAATTTATAGGGTGTTTGGAAGGTGGTGGGAACCAATGGTGAGAACCACTTTTACTGTAGCATATGAGAACTTTACACTGTAGCAATTTTTTTTATTGTTACCGTAGCATGTGAGAGCTTTTTACTGTTCATAACTGATTTTGTAGTGGGAACCGCAGTTCTCACCACTTTGCCAAACACCCCCTTAAACAGTTTTGTCTTCAATGACTTGTCATCTGCATTTCACATACATCTCATGTGCACGAATCATTAGAAATATATTTGGGAGATGAAAGGATTGTTGGTGCTACAGATTTAGACCTCAGGGGTCAAATTTGTGTGATTTGGAGTTTTAGGAGCTAAAATAGGATAACCTTAATTCTTTGAAGGCAAAAATAAAAATAACCCAATATTAATATAGAACATTTAAATGTAGCTTTACCAAAGATTTAAAAATTGAGACAAAACAGTAATTTTAGTGTATAAATTTGAACAAATTTTGAAAAGTTTATATATATTTAGGAATAGTTTCCAGTCAGACATCTGAACAATTTGACACTTGTAAATTATTCGTTTGTAAATATAACACTGTTCTTGTATTCTTGAAACACTCGATTTGTTGACATATAACACTTTATAAATATAGTTCAATACATGTAACATTGAATCTTGTATTTAAACAAATTGAATATTATATGAGTG